>JAVTVY010016996.1:0-68094 GCA_036873755.1 Hanleya hanleyi | reverse complement strand
AATATGCCTTGGCTTTATAGTATATTATTATACAATGCTAGTGTAGGGGATCATCCAGGTTTACCAGACAAATTGAGATGGTGCTATTTGTATGTGGATGTTCCACATGGTAGACCCGGTGAGTTTTGTTTTTTTTTGAGGCCGGGTGTATGTTAATTTATTTGATATTGCTACTGCGGAAGCTAGGATATTATCATGGTATATTTCAGCCTCTACTAAGTACTAATTCGAACTTAGTACTAATTCGAACTTTCCATATTTACTGGTATGCACTTAACTAGTAATGGTAAGCCTAAAGCTGTTCGTGTGTATGTACTTGACTGTGAGCAATGTTAATGTAAAATTGACAGATTATATATCTGTATTGCCCTTCTCTGTCATATAAACTAACTGTATTATTTAAGAAATAATGCTTTCATACGCATGCTCAATGGTTATTTCACGCGCGGTTAAAAATAACGCCTGTGAAAACATTATTTCTATTCTATTGCACTACCCAAATCGATTATCAACAAGGATTATAATGAAAAGTTGAAAACATATTTTGAACTTTGACAGTCTTTCTCCCCTTTCTTGAAAAAAACTCGTCCACTGTTGCTCCCGTCTCGGTTGGCATCGTGCCAATGTCAGTGGACGAGTTTATGTGGTCTCTCAAATGGGGAGTGATACTGTCAGCTGCCTCAGCTGTGTAGAAATTACGTGGATATATGCGTATTTGTGTTCGCTTTGTTAATCAATTTCACGATGGAAACAACAGTTACCCTTGAGTAAGAAATTTCATCTTGTAATTTATTTGTTTGTTTTATTCGATTGTTACTAGTATGAAAGCAGATGTCCCTTTCCTCATCCAACTAGTGAATTGGAATCTCCTAATAAACACCTGCACTTGACGGGTGTTGATTTCACATAACCGTGCTAAAAAGTGTAATAAATGCACGGTTAGCTCGATGTTATTGACACAAGTGTTATAGAATCTGGCTTTACAGGTTGACGTGATTCAGTTGTCACCCTGTTTTGCCGCCCCAAATTTCTCGTCATCATTCGTACCACACACAGCATATGAATACTCATCGTATGGAAAATAATAAACAATTTATGTGTAAACTAAACTCTGTGTTTGAAAGCCATGAGCTAGTACGACATGGCAGATATCAGCTGACATCGAAATCAGTTTTTATTGCTAAACCGGCGCATTGATATTAAACTAGGTACCGTGCGTATATTCGAGGTCACACGACGATACACTTGGTCAGTCACGAGCAGTATAGAAGAAATACCTACAGGTATTCGAGTAGTTTTATTGAATTTAATATATTTCGGAACAAATTATTAATCAGCATAAACAAGGAATTTTAAACAATCATAACCATAGATACATTGGTGTGTAATTTCACCGGTCCACGTAACAAAAAAAATACGATATGCATCCATACATGTACATATACTTCAATGGGACAGCAGTGTGCCAAATCTTTTGTTCTACTGACATCAACCCTTCAATTATATTTGTACCTTTTGAACTCCTTTAATGTCGATCAAAAAGCCTGGTACACACGGCCAGTTTTCATGTATCCGTGTGAACGACTGACCACAACTGTCTACAAATTCTCCGGTTGTCCAGTTTCATATATCGTGTGTACCAGTAACCAGTTTTAGACGCTGGCAGAACTTGGCGATATCCGTTTGTACTATTTTGTACTCTAGTGTAGAAAAATGTCACTGCCATTTCACAACCTGGAACTACTTTTCATGTGGCGTGTAACAATAATAATCTTGGCACATCATCCGCTAGAATTTCTAATAATCCTTGCATTCGGTCTGCTTCTGGTGCTTCTTCTCGTTATCCGCCGATTTGGGTATTCCATTTGAAAGGTAATATCCTGGACAAAAGACTGACAATACAACTTGCAGCAGATCCTTTGTCAATTATATTTCGTGAGTCTTACACCAAATCGTTGCCGAAATTACGGTCCGCCTAGCAGTATCGATACAGCCCTATCACCCCACAGTTTAAACAGTTCACATAGTGCAGAGGAGAAACTGACTTTGCACAGCTCCGTTCTTAGACTGTATTTGCTATGAAGACGTGTACACACGGACAAGCTGTGATATGTGTTCATGTTAGTTATTGGGCTGGATGAAATTACGCCGTAATTCGCAATACACAGGAACCAGTTTACGTCGAACACTGTAAAATTGTTAAGGAAAACTTGGTCGTGTGTACCAGGCGTTATCATCGCTGTGGAGGGTAAAAGCTGCAGGTTATAGACACATTTCATGTAAAGTCAGTTTTGATCCAATTAAAAGCACTGCTTCTAAATAAATGAGCGATTCTCTTGGGTACGAAGTAACAGGATTAATAATGAAACACAAATACAAAATTACAGATGGTGATGGTAATAATAATAGGTTAAGAAATACAATTAAACGGTCAGCTGAATACTGGTAGGAGCAAAAGCAACGAATTGTTAAGCAGCGTAGCATAAAAGAAACCCACGGAGAAAAATAGGCCAGGTAGAGTTAAGGTCAAACAGAATAACCAAAGAAACACAGTCTGTATGAGTTGTCAGCAGAAGTCAATAAAGAAATAGCACAAAGTCTTGAAATACAGCTCTAAAAATACTACTACAATGCCCCTGCTACACTGTACACTATGTCGGAAATGCGAAGTATTTTTTAAAGATTTTTTTTTTTTTTTTCAATATTATTGCCACAATCAAGATAACTTTCTGTCACTCAGACAGCATATATTCCCAAGGCAGTTTACCTGAAAATAATTTGTATTGATAGAAAGGTTCACTGCATTCACAGAACAAGTTTTAGGCCTGGTACACACGACCAAGTTTTCCTTGACAACGGAGACTAAATTTATGGAAGTCTTTAGTGGCCATTAGCTTTCTTATAAGCCTGTATCATAGACAATGATCATACCAGAGCAGGATATAGTGAATGGCCGTAAGAAATATGGGCTCACTTGTCAAGGAAAACTTGGTCGTGTGTGCCAGTTGATGTTTTCATTTACTCTCCCACTGCTTCCGTAACTTGAGTAGCTCACTGCTGTTTTAGATAGAACTTTCCTGCTTGGTCCTACATGAAGCTTTATAATTGTATGACTTGGCACACCTTTGCACGGTGGTCTACAACTTATGTGGGTTCCTATATCTGACTGATATGACATTTCAAGATTGTGACAATTAATATTGGTATACGATAAAAATGCTTTAAAAAATACTCCTCATCCAATTCTGACATATCTAACATAGTGTACATCGTGGCACAGTAGTTTAGAACGGTATTTCAGCACTGTGGGTGTCTTCTTTATTGACAGCGCATAGAAGCCATGTTCCTGTAATTATATTTCTATTTCACATTGTTCGTCTAAATAGGTATCATATTTGTATTCAACGTGGATTGAGGAATATTTTGGTTTATCACATATTTGCCTGTGATACTGGTCATTTAGCCCCGTTGATACTGTGGAATGACACCGTTCCATATCATGATATGGATTTCTGCCCTCACGCGCGGGCCTGATATCGGTTATTTGCCCTTGGGCTGATATCGCGCACAGGAGTGGTTTCCCCTCGAGGAGCTCGTCACATTCTCTCCACAGTCTGACCGAGCGCATTTTTTGCTTTTCAGCTGGATCTGGCTACGTATTAAATGTTTTGAAGTATGTATACTCTTTCGATAATTGATCCTGAATTTGAATCTTTTCGCTCTGGTGTATCATCAAAATGGGACTAAGAAATTTTTGCAACGTTAGCTGCATTTTACCGAGGGTTCAATATTCGATGAAACAGTTTCATGTAAAAGTAAAATCTATGTCTACTTGTTTTGTCAATACAATGCTACCATTCATCTATAAATATGTGATAAATAGATTATGATATACCTATTTCCATATCGTCCTTGGCATCAGCCCTCGACCCCCATATCAGCCCTCGGGCCTTCGGCCCTCTGGCTGATATGGGGGTCTCGGGCTGATACCAGGGCCGATATGGAAATGGGTATACAATAATCTCTAATTATCAACCTGGTCATAAAAAATATAGCATACACGGATATTAGCAAGCCTGTTCCTTTTCAAAAGTAGGTACCGTGTGCGTGAAGCACCCCCTTAAATGGTTGGGAGCTATTAGACTTTAGCAGTACGGATCTGATAAGACTGAGGCTGGAGAGTTAAACCGCTCTGTATTCCCTCTAACGTTGGTAGAGGAGCGCCATCTACCGGCTTGAAGGTGAAGCGCTGAATGAAGTTGGTAAAGAACAGAAACATCTCCATCTCAGCCAGAGGTTTGCCCAGGCAAGTGCGCGGACCTGAAGGAGTATCATAGCACTGTATTGAATTTAACTCGAATTAAACTTCATAATACACAAAACACCAGACTCTGTCACAGTGTTACTTCACGGTATGGATGAAATGTGGTTTGTAAGAACTGGTAAGTTATGTAAGAGGTGGAAAACAATTGACAAGATCTGGGACCGGTGTGATGGATAAGAATGTCCTGGTGATCAGTGTCTCTTTTCAGATGCTTTTCTATTGCAACCAAGGACGGACACTTGTCCCCAATGTGGAGCAAAATGTCCTAGCTGGGTTAGAAGATAGGGAGACACTCGTCGCCATCGGACATTCTTAGCCTCCCGGCCCTGGTTGACTCAAAAGCAACCATATGACTCCACAGGAAAGCTTCTCTCGACATCTCACATTCAGACTAGAATATGGAGGATTACAGGATGTAGCCTTGGTTTATCAACCGAATAGAAAGCAACCAAATGACTCCACAGGAAAGTTCATCTCGGCCTCTATAGCATTCAGACTAGAATACGGAGCATTTCAGGACGTTGCCTCTTGGTTTATCAACCGACTAAAAGGCAACCATATGACTCCACAAAGCTTCTCTGGGCATCTCAGATTCAGACTAGAATACGGAAAACTTTAGAATGCAGCCTTGGAATATCAACCGCCTGAAAAGCAACCATGTGACTACACAGGAAAGCCTCACACGGCACCTCACATTCAGACTGGAATGCGGAGGATTCTAGGACGTAGCCTTATCTCAGACCTTTCGTATAAATTTCGTGATGAAACACAAATCCTTCCAGATGACCAAAAATTGAAATAAAACTTGCTCCAAGAGACATGCATTCCACCTGACGTGTCACATTTTTTTACAAGAGGAAATAATGCCTCATACCAAGTAGAGGAGTAGTATATAAAGAGTCTTTAAAGGCCAATTGACCTCAGAAATTTGCATGACCTTTGTGACGTCACGCGTCAGCCAATCAGAAGCGAGTATTGTAGTCACGTGGGGTGTGGTGGATGGTGGTGGTGGGTGGTGGGTTTAAGATGGCGGCTGTGGTGGATGGTGGTGGTGGGTGGTGGGTTTAAGATGGCGGCTGTGGTGGATGGTGGTGGTGTGTGGTGGGTTTAAGATGGCGGCTGTGGTGGATGGTGGTGGTGGGTGGTGGGTTTAAGATGGCGGCTTGTGGTGGATGGTGGTGGTGGGTGGTGGGTTTAAGATGGCGGCTTGTGGTGGATGGTGGTGGTGGGTGGTGGGTTTAAGATAGCGGCTTGTGGTGGATGGTGGTGGTGGGTGGTGGGTTTAAGATGGCGGCTTGTGGTGGATGGTGGTGGTGGGTGGTGGGTTTAAGATGGCGGCTTGTGGTAGATGGTGGTGGTGGGTGATGGGTTTAAGATGGCGGATTCTCAAGGTCAACTGGCGATCACGTGATCAAGGCATGTACTGACATGTTCTGGATTGCATCAGCATTGGCTGGGTGCCAAGTGTTGACCACTATAGGTCTGGAAACCTTTGACCTTTGTATTCCTCCGCGGTGATGCGGTCTGGCGGTAATGCGGTCGCGCAAGAAAGCTTCCGCGGAGGAAAAGTAGTCCCTAGACTACAAATACGCTGCATGGTCCGATTGGGGCGAGTGAGGCTCTTTTCAGTCATGTCATGGGTGTTTTCACAGAATAAATGTCATGCGGAGGATGGGTACTAGTATTTCGCTGACGTCCTAGTAATAAACATAATCTATAGGTGTTGTACCATGTTAATAGGATCAGTCTAGCATCTGTACCACCCTAGGGTCGAGTGTTTATTGTCCCGTGTATCTCCGCAAGAAAACAACAAACAAAATGGCGCCTCCAGGATGGTGTGGGGATTCTGCGCATGCGCGGTGGCCCAAGGGTATGGAAATAGCCGTGTTGGGAGCTAGGGGAGCCACTAATAGTCCAGTGGGGTCATATGAGGTATCCATGTGAAGCATTCGTGAAGGAGCATCTGACTGGACTAGTGGGGTTGAACTAGCGTCATTCTGCGCATGCGCGGTGGCCCAAGGGTATGGAAATAGCCGTGTTGGAGCTAGGGGAGTTACTACTGGTCCAGTGGGGTCGAGTGAGGTATCAAAGTGAAGCCTAGGTGAAGGGGCATCTGACTGGACTAGTGGGGTTGAACTATCGGCATTCTGCGCATGCGCATAGACGTTTTGGGATGTAGGGGAGTCCCTAATGGTGCAATGGGGTCGAGTGAGGTATCCAAGTGAAGCCTAGGTGAAGGGGCATCTGATGGGTTGGGTGTGCGGTAGGAATATCATTCTTTTGGACTAACCCATCAGAATAGTACGTATCACGGACTACACCCGACGTCTAGGCGCGCATGTGTGACCTGGTCTATAAAACACGTCCCTCTGTATCCCACACCTTCATTTCTACGGTTGCAGTGCCATGGCGGAGACCCAGCCCCATGCGACTCGCATTTTACAGTATGCCACCGTAGTCAATTCATTCACGGGTTACCGAGCAGTGGTCCGGTCCATGTTTGCAGATGGCGACGACAACGAGGGACGACGCCAGATCCTGAACGAGTTCACAGAAGCGGTCCTCCACAGAGTGCACTCGATGGAGAGGCGTGCCATCACTCACCACTACTGGACTATGACAGCCATCCTTGATGCTCGGGCTATGGACCACGAGCGCTCACGCCGGAACCAGCACCGGCTGGTTGGCCTCATACTAGTCTGTGCCCTATTGACCCTGGCGCTGTGGTATTGACACTATAAATACCAGGGTCAGACAGAGTGTGTGTCATTCACCGTTCGACATTTGGAGCAAGCATGTCATCCGTCCTACGAGCCATCCTGCCCCTTACACCCCAGGTGGGGTTACACGTCTATGAAGATAAAGTCACCCTGGTGGAAGACCGTGGAGCTATTTGCTGGGCGCCCGCTGAGACCGTATCGAATACGGTGACACTACCTCGTGACGGCTGGACCAATTTAAACGGGTGTTGAGCGGCGAGCTCGACGGAAACCTCATCCACATAGACAATGCCATCTACGTATACCGTACCTCCCTCTTCCTACGCCTGGGCCGCTACCAATACCCTACGCGAGGCTTCACCCTAGACCCCGATCTGTGGTCAGCCTTGGAGAAAGTGGTGCCTATTGTGGACCAGCTGTTTACACCGGACGAGCGATCATCAGACCAGTTGGCGTGGGCTCGTGCTATTGAGGACGCGCTGGCTGAACCCCATGAACAACTACATGAACCCGACGACGATGCCATTGATTACCCGGCTAGACTCAGTCAGCCCAATGACATGACCACCTGATCCTTTGATCTCACGGGGTTCTCCCTATAAATACGAGAGACAGTGAAATCTGGTACCATTCACGTACTGACCATGACGGAGCATATAGTACTGGCGTATTTCAGCTTGACCCCCGAGGTTTTCCTGCACGTGTATGCGGATAAGGTCGATATCATGGAGGAGGTGGGAGACGTCTGTGATGCGGACCCTACACAACCGTGCCCGGCTCACATTCGTCTGTCCCGGGAGGGCTGGACCAAATTCAAACGGGTGTTGTCTGGTGAACTGGACGGCGACCTCATCCACTTGTGTCACGATGTGTACATCCGACGCGGCCCTTTCTTTGCTCAATTGGCTCGGCTAGATGGAGGTACAGTGCATTTTACCCTTCACCCTGATCTATGGTCTGCATTGGAAGATGCCGTGGTAGATGTGGATGAAGTGCTTATCAAGCGGTCATCAGACGAGTTGGACTGGTCATTTACCATGGCCACTGTGGAAGCCCACGAAGAAAATCAGAAAGAAACTCCGGCCCAAGATACACCCGTTATAAATAAACGATAGAGCCAGGGTCCATCATCATTTTGTCACCATGAAGCGCTGGGAGAAGGTGTTGGATAACTTATACTACAGTCCCGACAGTCCGGCGGCCTATAGTGCCTTGTCGGCTCTCTATCGAGCGGCCAAACCCCAGGGGATACAACGTGCCCAAGTCCGAGATTGGTTAAGAAAACAAGACACCTATACCTTACATCGATCTGTCCGTCGCCATTTTCTACGGAACCGGGTCATCGTGGGAGGAATAGATGCCCAGTGGCAAGCGGATTTGGTCGATATGAGCGCCTTTGCCAAACACAACGATGGGAATCGGTATATCTTGACGTGCATCGATATTCTATCCAAGTATGCGTGGGTGGTACCCATCCGGACGAAAACGGGGGCGAATCTCATAGCGGCGTTCAAAGACATCTTCAAGACCGGGCGCAAACCTTTGTATTTGCAAACCGACGAAGGCACGGAATTCCTCAACAGACCGTTCCAAGCCTTTCTCAAGAAACAGAAGGTGTTTTTCTTCCATACGTACAACGAGACCAAGGCTTCCGTGGTGGAAAGGTTCAACAGGACATTCAAAGGCCGCATGTATAAATATTTCACCTATAAGAATACAAGGCGGTACATCGATGTTCTACCGAAACTGGTGAGGGGTTACAATCGAGCCTATCATCGAAGTATACAGAGAGCCCCCATTACCGTGACCCAACGCAATGAAGCCCAAGTCCGGCGTGTCTTGTACCCCATGCCATCGCAACGAGCACCGAAGGCGATGTTCAAGGTCGGGGACCCTGTACGGATCAGTAAAGTCAAGGGCAAGTTCGAGAAAAGTTACTTGCCCAACTGGAGCGATGAGCACTTCCTGATTAAACGGCGCCTACCCCGACAGCGGCGAGTCTACGAACTGGAAGATCTTCAAGGGGAACCGTTGCTAGGCACGTTTTACGAGACGGAATTACAGCCTGTCGTAAAAACACAGCAAGACTACTACACGGTGGAGCAGATTTTGAAAACGGAACGTCGACGTGGCAAACTGTTTCATTTCGTCAAATGGCAAGGCTGGCCCAGTTCCTTCAATTCCTGGGTCGCTGCCAACCAGGTGAAACGACTATAAAGCCAGACACCACTGCCGTCCTCCTACATTCCACGTCCGACCATGAACACGGTGCAACCGTCTCTGAACACAGCGTCTTCCAAAACGCGCAAAGCGCAAGTAGGCTTTGGGGTGATAGTGCTAACCCTGCTGAGTGTGTTGTACGGAGGTGTGTTTTACGACGTAGCCTATGTCAGTACGTTACTTAACCAACTGAGAACACCAGCCATCAGTGAAACGGGTCTACAGAGAGCACCAGTCGTATCGAGCCCAGTCACCACCACACCCCGTGTACAAGCCACGTCGAGTGTAAGCTCTACACTTACACCAAGTACACCTACTACGTCTCAAGACCCACCGGATTTCATCCCTCACAGTGAACCGACAACGACGACCCACGTTGTACCCATCACCACCATCATCATCCCTGAACGTGAACAGACAACGACGACCGACGTTGTACCCACCACCACTCCAGTTCACTCGTACCAAATTTACAAGAGCAGGTTACCACGACAGCGGATACACCTCGAACCATGGATCCCCGTTGGCAGCATCCCTTCACGTGTCTCATCGCAGGACCGACGGGTTCCGGCAAAACGCACTTCGTCCGGAAGCTCCTCGAACACGCCGACAGCATGATCACTCCACCCATTGCCAGAGTCGTGTGGTGTTACGGAGAATGGCAGGAAGCGTATGCAGCAATGCCCCACATCACGTTCGTGGAAGGCCTACCTAACCTGGCCGATTTGGAACCCGACACCTTGGTGGTTCTGGATGATCTCATGGCGGAGACGGATGCGCGGGTCACCCAACTCTTTACCAAAGGCAGCCACCATCGACGGCTCAGCATCATCTACATTGTGCAGAATCTGTTCAGTAAAAACAAAGAACATCGGAACATCAGCTTAAATGCCCACTACCTGGTGGTCTTCAAAAACCCGAGAGATACCACTCAACTGCTGCACCTGGCGAGACAGATATATCCCGGCCGCACACCGTTTGCGTTGGAAGCCTTTAAAGATGCCACAACCCCTCAGCACGGGTATATGCTCTTCGACCTCAAGCAAGCCACCCCCGACCACCTTCGACTACGGACCGGCATCTTTCCCGGAGACACCCACCACGTGTACTTGCAAAAATAATGTAAACACACCCACAGTGGCTCCCCCAGCTGGGGTGTGTGTGTGTTTTGATGATGGGGATAATAAAAAGAATGAATACCACAGCAGGGTTGATTTTTTGTCTCTGAAGTAGATAAAAAGAGCAGAGTTGTGGGTTCTAGCATTAGTTGTACATGATGTCTGCGCGAGTACGGAAGCACGCTCCCACGCTCCGTGTATTGAAGACGGCCCCACCCGAGTTGGTCCGAACCATTGTACGCGGTGCGGACCCTGACCTTGTACGCTGTCTGTGCGAGATCGGGTACAATCTGTTAAAAGGCAACGTACCACTGACTCCGGCTCAGAAGACCAAGTTGGCCAAGCATAAGACAGGTCTACGAACCCTAGTCCATAAGCGGGTCCCACAAACACAAAAGAAAAAGGTGTTACAGAAAGGCGGCTTTCCCGGGGCCATCTTAGCACCGTTGGCCGCTTCCGTGTTGGGTCCAGTATTGGGTGGACTCTTCGGCCGACAATGAACCACACGAAAAAAATGGTCCTCGTCGAACCTCGGTTGCTTCAAAACCTCCAATCACCCTACCCTGTGCCACCTACGGTGAAGACCATAAACACCCTCGATGGAGAGATGCAACAGATCTTACAGAGACCGGGGTTAAGCGACAGTGAGAAAGTACAACGGTACAATGAGACGCTTCAACGGTACATGACGTTCATGGACCAATACAAAACCCTCTCTACCCCACCACCACCACCACCACCACCACCACCACCACCACCACGTGACAGACCGCCGACCTCAGCACCGCTCCAACAGCCGCCATTACCAGAGGTATCACACACAGCCCCACAGTGGGTGGAAGACGAAGTGCTGAAGAGTGTACCTGCATCGTTCAAGAAACAAGCTGGTCTGGTATTACAACGGATGAAGCAGAATCCTAACATGACTTGGAATGATAAAGGCGAACTCCTGGTACAGAATCAGGTGGTCCCCGGCACCCACATGACGGATTTAGTGAATGACCTGATGCGTAAACGCAGATCGCACACGGATCCTCGAGGATGGGAGGTCTTTGCTCAAGGCTTGAAAGACATGCATGTACCACAGGAATTGGTGGGGAACCCCCACCGCTGGGCCTTTATGCAGCAAACCCAGCAATCGCCGAGTGGCCCACTACCTTCTTGGGAATCCGAATGGCAACCGGAGTCACCCCCCAAAACACCACCACAACGGGCACCTTATTTTCGTGCCTTTAAAAAACCACCCTTGATCAAGACACCCCACATCTCCAGAGCCGTGACACGTAGCAAGTCAACGCGACGAACACGACGCCGGACACAACCACCCAAGGTCTGGAACACCTATTAAAACCCGGTGCAGCAGCAGGACAGCTCAGTCGCCATGTTTTACCTCACCCTACCCAGTAACAGTTCGCTGGATGTGTTTCCTGACACCACCGTGGCCAAGTATGTGACTCAATTACCACAACCGTTGCATTTACCTGGCCGGTGGGAATGTGGACTGGTGGATATTCAGTACCCTTACTCGTGGTACAACGTGCGAGCCAATGAAGTGTGGTACGAGGTGACCTACGAAGGAAAAGACACCCGACTCACTCTCCCTGAAGGCCAATACGATACTCCCAAGGAGTTCATGGGTGGGCTGTCAAGTCTGTTGCATTATAAGGCTCTACGGGAGGTCACAAATACTTCAAGACCCATCAAAGCCTATCCCTTCAAGAATCACGTGAACTTCGATTACAACGCACATAACGACAAGGCAGAGCTTATCGTCACCGCCAACGCGAGTGTCGTACTGAGTCCTATGCTACAGCAAATGCTGGGTTTCGATCTACAGGCGTTCGCTGGTCCCACCGAACACCAAGGCGAGATCCCGATGGATATGAAGTCGGGTATGTACGGACTCTACGTCTACTCGGACGTGGTGGACAACCACATCGTGGGCGATATCAACACACCTCTGTTACGGGTGGTGCCCATTAAAAATAAGTATGGCGATCAAGTCACCCACAGTTTCATCCACATGCTCTACCTGCCCGTACGACAAACCCACATCAACACGATCACGGTGGATATAAGAGATGACACGGGACGACCGGTGGCATTCCAACGCGGGAAAGTGGTGCTGACACTTCATTTTCGACAAGCACGTGCTCCCCACTTTGTATAATGAAGGTGCCTTACGAGTGCGATGCACGAAGCTATATGGACTATTATGCCCAACAGGCCGGGGGTGGCCTTCCCGTCTTTAGTGGTGCACGCATGCAACGAGGACATGGGCTGGGGAACATACTCGGGAGCATCGTCAAAACGTTCCTGCCCTTGGTGACGCGTGGGGTGAAAGCAATCGGCAAACAAGCGGTACGCAGTGGACTGGAAGTGGCCGGTGATGTATTGGGGGGTACGGCACCCAAAGAAGCCTTGAAACGGCGGGCTAAAGAAGCGGGAGGCGTCTTGGTGGCCAAAGCACGACGCACCGTAGGGAATAAAAGAGCTGCCCCATCGAGACCACGCACCAGTCGACGACCGACCCAGCGACGACGCACATCGAAGAAGACCCGGGATATCTTTTCTTAAAACATGTCCTTGATCCACGCCGAGTCCTGCCCCTCCACCAACAGTGAATTTGATTTGTGGACCGTGCCGCCCACACAGACCAGTGCCGAACAAGGATTATGGGTGGAGCATCTCCCGCTGTCCAGCATCAACGCAACAGGACCCATCGAGTTCACCATCAGTAATGCGGATACGACCTATGTGGATTTAGGCCATACCTTCTTGTATGTGAAAGCCAAGATCGTCAGTGGAGATGGCGCCAGAATCGTCGACCAAGCAACGGTGGGCCCGACGAATCTCTGGCTGCACTCGATGTTTCAACAGGTGGATATATTTCTCAGCGACAAACTCATCAGTGACTCGACCAACACGTACCCCTATCGAGCCTACATCGAAACGCTGTTGTCGCATGGGCGAGAGGCTAAAAAATCTCAACTGACAGCCGCTTTATTCTACCAGGACAAAGCCGAGCACATGGGCGCAGAGAACGACAATACGGGATATAGCCAACGGAAGGCTTTGACCGCGAACGGCGTCTCGGTGGATATGATCGGTCGACTGCACGCAGACATGTTCATGCAAGACCGATACCTCTTGAACAAGGTTCCCATCAAAATCCGACTGATACGGGCGCCTCCGACCTTCGCCTTGATGGCCACTAACGTAGAGGCGCATGTAGCTGACTATAAGATTGTCATCGAAGACGCAGTCCTGTATGTCCGAAAAGTGAAACCGAATCCAGCCGTTCAATTGGGACACATGAAAGCCTTGGAAACAAAACCAGCCCAGTACCCTATCCGACGTGTGCAAACCAAAGTGTTCTCTGTGTCTGCTGGAAATATGAGCGCCAACAAAGACAACCTGTTCCTGGGGAACTACCCAAGCGATTGATCCTGGCCTGTGTGGAAAATACCAGTTTCAGTGGAGCCTACCCAGAGAATCCGTTTGACTTTAAACATTTCGGCATCAATTTTGTGGCCCTGCATGTGGATGGACAACAGGTGCCAGCCACGGCCTTAACCCCGAACTTTGGGCGCGCGAATTTCATTCGAGCCTATCAGAGCCTGTTTACAGCCACCGGTCAAATCAACCAGGACGAAGGGAATTTCATCAGTCGGGAGGCCTACGGGAACGGATACACGTTGTTCTGTTTCGATCTGACCCCCACCTTAGAGAACGACCATCAGCTGGCCCTGGCCAAGCAAGGCAATTTACGGTTGGAAATCCACTTTCAACGAGCCCTCCGGAGCACCGTCAATGTGATCTGCTACGCCGAGTTTGACAACATCATTCAAGTGGACAAGGCGCGCAACGTGCTGTGTGACTTCTCCACCTAACATGGATACAGAGCAGATAACCACCGTGCTGGAGAATGACCCAGAGACACGTATGATGTTTCAAGGGGTGTTCGCCCGAGATGTGTTCCCATTAGACCGTATGTATCCTGCTGCTTACGTTCTCAACACGGACCCGATGGATCGACCCGGTGAACATTGGGTGGCCGTGTACTTGACAGAACAGCAGGGCGAATACTTTGACCCGTACGGCCTGCCACCCCTCCATCCCGATTTAACAGACTTCATGGATCAAGGCACAGAGACGTGGTGTTGGAACAGTCAAACGTTGCAAAGCCTGACCAGTAGCGTGTGCGGACAATATTGCTTGTTTTACCTGTACCATCGATGCCGGGGAAGACCCTTATCTACCATCGTACAGATGTTTGACGAGTACTCCCAGGCCGAGGACCGCGATGTACTCGTCCATGACTGGGCCGCCCATCATTTCAATGTACAAGCCCCGTTCTGGGCTTAAGTTAATGACAAGCCCCTTGTTCTGGGCTTAAGTTTACAAGCCCCTTGTTCTGGGCTTCAATGTACAAGCCCCTTGTTCTGGGCTTCAGTTAATTACAAGCCCCTTGTTCTGGGCTTCAGTTAATTACAAGCCCCTTGTTCTGGGCTTCAGTTAATTACAAGCCCCTTGTTCTGGGCTTGAGTTTTCACGTGGTTGTTCTCACGTTGTTGTTGTTCACTGAATAAAAAAAAAATGAGATCTCACCAAAAAACCCTGTCTTGTGTGTTTTATTCCTAATGCATAATGCCCAATGTGGAGATTCAGTCAAACTGAAATCAGTGGTGTAGGATGGGAGCCAAAATGTAACCCATCAAGTTTAGAATGCAAGAGCACTATAGTAAAAATAGAGAGCCAATGAAATCAGCCCACAGACCAAGTACGTGTTTTTGGTCTAGGTTTGGAGCGGGCATTTCATTGAGGTACGTGTATACGGTGAGTGAAAAGACTCGTCCAACACGTATAGATTATGTTGATGACTATAAGTTCTAGGTAACCCATCAAGGTTAGAATGCAAGAGCACTATAGTAAAAATAGAGAGCCAATGAAATCAGCCTACAGACCAAGTACGTGTTTTGGTCTAGGTTTGGAGCGGGCATTTCATTGAGGTACGTGTATACGGTGAGTGAAGAGACTCGTCCAACACGTATAGATTATGACTATAAGTTCTATGAGCATAATGCATGAAAGTGGCTTTGAACACCGTATTAGCCAATCAGTGACCTAGAATGGAGCCAAAGGTAACCCATCCATGTCCAGAAAAACATTACCCGGGTGTACAAGAACCCAGATGTAGGCGCGGACGTCAGCGAAAGCACACCGTGAGTACCCCAATTCAATTGGCTGATTGTTCGACCGCTGATTGGTTCTTTTTCTCGACCGCTGATTGGCTCTTTTTTCTCGACCGCTGATTGGTCCAAATGGACCTGCCCATCTTTCCCAGGTTCATTTACAATCCCCTTTTTTGTGCTCAAGCTCTGACTATAGCGATGCCGCAACATTGTCTCATTGGACATTGGACCGTTTGACCTGGAGCTGACCCTTTGACCTTTTGACCCGCGTCCGCGCGGGCACTGCCGGGGATGACGCGTGATGACGCGCGCGCGCGCGCTGCGGGGCGCTGGGGCGGGCCAGGCCAGTGGAAAACACCCCGGCGGTTGAACATTGGAACTCTTGTGGGTTTGGAGGATGAACATACGGACGTCTAAGGGGAAAAATTGGAACTCTTCTATGTTTGGAGGTAGTGTTTAGTGAAAACCCGGAAGTGACGTCACAACCCACGTGACCTGCGTATATACTCCTGTAAAATAGAGCCGATTTTATTTCTTTGGAGGGGCAAGGTCAATAGGACTTGCGCTTTTTATACTACTAAACTGTGAAGTAGATTACATCTTACATAGGCCTTAAGGCCGTGATATGCATATGAAGTATTCTGGGGCATGGTCAGTACTTCCCAATTTTCCCTTCGTCTACTACTCGCCGATTTTTTATTTTTTTTTTTTTTTTTTTTTTTTATTATTATTATTATTTATTTATTATTTTTTATCCAACCCAAAGATAATATATGCCACCCTACGCTACGTAACTGTTGCTAAAACCATATAAGGGGGTTCCCGGTAAATTTGAACAAATGATGACGTCATGACCGAAATATCAACAACGCAGTTTCCACCGAGGCCGTGTCTTGGCCAAAACCGATAATGTCGGTGTGAATTTCAATGGATGTAGGCGAAATAAACGTAAGCTATCCTTCTATCACACACACAAACTCATGTTGGCCGCTCTCAAATTTTCGTACAGGCCTTATTGCGAGAACTTGTGCGAGACGTGTGCACGAAAACTACGTGCGAAATCAGGCCTATTTTCTCATCGCATGGGCGGAAACAACTGCCGATATTCTATTCTGTGAAAGCTGGATGTGATGAAAACGCACTGAGTGACACGTGCACTCGCAACAATTCGCAACAGTGTAATGAAATGTGTTCATTTTTTAGGCGCTCATTTTCTACGACCTATACAGCCAACGTGGTTTATTAATATGCACACACATATCTTTTTCTTATAGTTCATTGGCTGAACACCCTCTGTTTTACCACACCCACCCCACGTGGGTGTATGGGAGGGAGAAATTGATCTACCGTCACACCGCAGAAACAGAAAACCGCTGGAGTGTCGACACCATGACACCAGGAAGAGCCAGGAAACATGTGTGTGTGTGCCGTTGGCCGAAATCATTAGCTTGATAGTTTAGTGTTTTCATTTCATTCATGTGGTAAACTGAAGACCGAATTTATACCGATGGAAATATCTGTGAATTTCGAAAAAATCCGTGACAAGCCAAGAAACAGAAAACCGCTGGGATGTCGACACCAAACCAGGGAGCATGTGTGTGCCGCTGACCAAAATCATTAGCTTCATAGTTTAGTGCGTTCATTTCATTCATGTGGTATACTGAACACCGGATTTACCGATGGAAATATCTGTGAATTTCGAAAAGATATATATGGAATGAGATTCGTGGTGATACCCATATTTTTTTAGGATACGAATGCATCGTGATGAAGGCTTCATGGTGTGTTATACCCACCTAGGAAAAAAACAGCCCCAAGATATGCATCAAAACGCCCGGGAGTATGGAATATAGGTATACATCTGGACTAAACTCTTTTATCAGGTAAGCTAGACTTTAGTACTATACTTGCGTTGAAACCCATGCAGACAACCTATTCAAATTTCAATGCATTGGCAACATAGCGTCGCACGAAATATACGCGCCCCTGTTGACCAGGATTTTTTTATACTCCCACAACAACAGACAATTTGAAGACAATTTTCTAGCGGGGTGTTTTCTTGAACATAATTGCTGTAATATACTGTTCTTTTTGTGGACGCTAAATATAGGGGAGAAAATGGCAACATTGTGACCAAACCATAACAGTTGACAGCTGTAAAAATAGATACCGTGGCATAAAATGAGAGAGAGAGAGAGAGAACATTTCAATCTGCCAATTTTCGAGATGAAAATTTTTTCTTGACGAAATAGAAATGAACGCGAATCTATATTCTACAAAACATTTTTTCTTGACGAAATAGAAATGAACGCGAATCTATATTCTACAAAACATTTTTTCTTGACGAAATAGAAATGAACGCGAATCTATATTCTACAAAACACTAGAAAATATTAGCGTAGGTGAATTTTTTTAGACTCATTTTAGACTGTTTTGTGCTTTCATCGAAAGTGAAAACACATCTCGAAAAGTGTGTAGCAGTATCGATATAAATCTTCAACCTAGATGTAAAAATAGATACCGTGGCATAAATTAGAGAGAGCATTTCAGTACACCTCAAAAAAATGAAACCTGGACGGGTATCCTTCATCTCGAGGGTCGCAAGTTCGATTCTTGCTTTCATTATGTGAGTATGTGTTGGACATGTGATCTTTAAATTTTATTATCACCAGACTAGCTTGAATGTTTTATGAACGCTAAATGTAGGGAGGGGAAAATGGCAACATTGTGGCCTAACCATAACAGTTGACAGCTGGAAAAGATGTAAAAATAGATAAAAATTAGATAGAGCAGCTCAATACACCTAAACGGTATAGTTCAACCCCACCCCCTCCCCTAAGCTTCACTTGGATACCTCACTCGACCCCATCGGACCATTTTATCTAGGGACTACTTTTTCTCCGCGGAAGGTTTTTCCCGCGACCGAATCACCGCCAGACATGACCGCGGATGAATACATCTTTCACAGCCGCCATCTTAAACCCACCACCCACCACCACCACCCACCACAAGCCGCCATCTTAAACCCACCACCCACCACCACCATCCACCACAGCCGCCATCTTAAACCCACCACCCACCACCACCATCCACCACAGCCGCCATCTTAAACCCACCACCCACCACCACCATCCACCACAAGCCGCCATCTTAAACCCACCACCCACCACCACCATCCACCACAGTCGCCATCTTAAACCCACCACCCACCACCACCATCCACCACAAGCCGCCATCTTAAACCCACCACCCACCACCACCATCCACCACAAGCTGCCATCTTAAACCCACCACCCACCACCACCATCCACCACAGCCGCCATCTTAAACCCACCACCCACCACCACCATCCACCACAGCCGCCATCTTAAACCCACCACCCACCACCACCATCCACCACAGCCGCCATCTTAAACCCACCACCCACCACCACCATCCACCACACCCCACGTGACTACAATACTCGCTTCTGATTGGCTGACGCGTGACGTCACAAAGGTCATATGCAAATTTCTGAGGTCAATTGGCCTTTAAAGACTCTTTATATACTACTCACGATCGTCCGTTACAAAAATAAGATGTGTCCTCCATTTCGTTGTCCGATGCCCATTCCAAATTTATATTCTATTATATTACCCACAGTGACCCAATACCACCCTGGCGAAGTTTCAGGATTCGAACAAAATTGTGGTCGTACGCCCCGGACAAACAAACAAAAAACTAACAGAGACGGCTATTAAACTATATTAAGATTGTGTAAGATATAATTTAAGGTGTATATTTATTACGAATATCGATGACAAAATAAAAATACCATTAGATCCCCACCCCTCCCTCTTATATTTTAGCAAAGCTGAAGAAAGACCTGTAGCTTCTACAATCGACATAAGTTCGTATTCGAAGTCAGCCAGAGGAAGGTTTATTGAGCTACATTGTAGTTTAGTCTGAGCAAATGCTATTGCAAGAGTATCTGAGCGAATCTTCTTGCAGGCACAGCGATGTTTTTCAAATGTATATACTTTGTCATCTGCGTATATGATCTCCCGTTATATACACGAGTTGTTCATCATTTATGCACTGTTGACGGACAACAACATGATCTATAATTCAACCAGGGCTCCTGAACTTGGCGGCTTCACAAACTAGACTCCGATAACAGCTGCCGGTAACGTCTTCTGATATTCTTCGACGGACAATGAACTTATCGATATTACTATGGCACCAGATTGTAAATTGCAAAACAAATCAGATGAGAGATTACCAGGTTCACCAGCTTAAGTAATCAATTACAGACAATCACAGCTCATACAGACGCAAACGATTGAGTATGGATATGAAAAAAAAATCACGAAGGATGTATTACTAGGCTGTATTCAATGGAGCGCCTGGAATATACTTATCAGAATTAACATCAACATGGGGTCATGTTATACAGTGTTCCTAATATACAGTTTCTTCGAATAAATGCAGGCAAAAGAAGTCTTCCAAAACATACATACTATTTCTGAACATAATCTGCTACCTTTAAATTCGGAATATCAGGTTCATGGAATAACGTCATTATTTTTTATAATAGGTCTGTCCATGGTACTTGATCTATCTGATCGAGTTAATAGGCTGTCATCATATCAAATCTATATGGACGGCGGTGAGGACAAAAGCTGACTTTGAACATCCATACAGACACGGGTTTGATTGACAGAGTGCATTAGGCAGCTAATTCATGTCGTCTATGAAATCCAAAATTACATCGAAATCTG
The DNA here is from genome assembly GCA_036873755.1 of Hanleya hanleyi. NCBI lineage: Eukaryota > Metazoa > Mollusca > Polyplacophora > Lepidopleurida > Hanleyidae > Hanleya > Hanleya hanleyi. The sequence continues at coordinate 47,757 of JAVTVY010016996.1, read as the reverse complement.
GGTCATTGTGCCGAGAACGCCAGTTCTGAACATAAGTAAACTTGCACCAAACAAGATAAACATACACAGTCAGTAAAATGGTGATAATGCTAGGTGATAAAGATGGCCAGGCCTCATCTACCTAAAATAATCTCATCGGTTTATGAAGGACTATGACGTGCTACAGCCCATGCCATAACTTCTTCGCTACACTGTCCGAAGAATATGGTCAATCTGGCCATACAGTTTATGGTACAGACGTGACCGATTATATTTATACGGTCAAATTGGAGTGATATGCAAGAGGTGAATAGAATTTACTCCTTCTGGCGAGTACACTTCTACCATATGTACAGAGGGCGCGCCTCGAGGATTAACAGTCCACCAGCAGAATCCTATCATATACAGTTAATGGATTGGAGCCATATGCAAGAGGTACGGAAAATTGACGACGTCTGGCGACTAAAAAGCAACCATATGACTCCACAATAAAGGTTCTCTCGGCACCTCACATTCTGACCCGAGAATACAGTGCATTTTTGGATGTGGCCATAGTATTTCAGCCACGTTTTTATTGCAGCTGTAGTGTGGAGACTATGAATTATTCAAACGGGCCCTAGCACCGGCTGGGAAATTAGATACGCTAGCTCGGGAGCTGTGATTACAGATCCGCTAAAAAAAAATAACTCATCTGATGTTAATGGGTGAGCATCAAGGACGTCTGATGAAGTAAACGCCTCAACTTGGGGTAAACCTGGTAAATGCAAGAATACCCAGAAAAACTAACCTGTAATGCCCGACGTCGTACGACTTAAATCTCCCAACTGAAAAACAATAAATCTACATATATTTGTCGAATGAAATGTGCAGAAGGTAGGCCTCGGGGACAAACAGTCCACCAGCAGAATCCTATCTTATACAGGTAATACCCAGTCTGATCATGATAAATGTGACTGGAGCGACCAAGAAAGAGATGTCAAGGCGCGGTATTTGACCATATAAAATATGGTCGATCACGTCTGGTCCATAAAATATATGACAGTGTAGAAAGGATTCTGAAAACTGGTAGAATTGGTTCAAGGCTCCATAAAACTTGTTAATGTATTCTCGGCAGATTCAATTGCTTGGAAATTGAAATGAACTGTAAAGCATCTTGCTGTGTGTTAAAACAATCATTTTGGGTCAGTCAAATCCTCGGATAAAAAAAATACTCAAATATTTCGAATTTCAACCCAATAATAATTAGTCGACAGGTTAGTCGAGAAGATTACTTCGACTACTCATTAGGTCGGAATATATTCGACTCAATATTCTAAGTTTGGAATGAATGGCACCCAAGATTTTCGACCAATCCTCTTGCTTCAGATTGCCTTCGAGTAAATACTGTTGGGTCGTACTCTCTATATTTGCTATGTAATAGACTGCAGTTTTACATATATCTATACTTCTAATATCCATTGATTGGAAGTTGTGACCAATCTTTTCCGATTGAAAATCGATCTACTAGTTTCAGATTGGAAATTGTAGTCCAGTCGGCGTTTGAAAGTAGATTCGTCCGAAATATATTCATTGTTTTCCTTTTTTTTAAATTTAGACGATGAACATCTAAGATCGGCATTTCAATCTAATTATAAGAAAGAGTGGCGACGCAATCACTTGTACAGTGTAACTTTTATCTTCGTTACTCAAGCGTATCTTACCAACATTGACAGCTGAAATGTTTCACAATGAACATCTGTAGCTCCGCAAAATTGCACTTTCTTGCTCGTGTAATTTACTTCCAGTCGAAGATAACTGAGTTATGGTTTCGACCAGAAATACAATGTCTCTCTCAAGTGGATCGGTTCTTTCCAGAATTTTTTCGTTGCGTGCAAATCGATATCTAAGTTATTAAAAAGATCATTGCTTTGAGATTATTTCAATTATAGTTGTAGTTCTCCTCCGGCATAGCTATAATTGGTGAAATCCCCTAGGAAATATGAACGGGCGTCGGTTTTTAACTATAATAGCTTGAAAATAGTGTGGAGAGAGTAAATAAAATCATTGTCATCTCTCGTATAATGAACAAATTAAGATTTAGAGTGTTGCCTTCACTCATAGCGTGATAGTGTTTCCCATATGTAAATCGTTGAAATAACCTTATATTTCTTGCCGCTGTAAATAAACAATCTTGGTAAACCAAGATGACCATAGTAACGCCTAACGCTATAAATAATTCGTGCTAGCTGTTGCCGGTATTCTCCGATATTCCATAATAATTGGATTTATATAACCTCTCTATAAAGGTTATCAGACTGTTCGCACATCATATACTAATTATGTCTCCCCCAACTATGTTGGGGGGAGACATCTACACAGCAAAAATAGCGTCAGTACTGTTTCAGTACATTTCTACCAAAGTACTGAAACAGTACTGAAATATAACTGCACTGAAACAGTACTGATATATAACAGTACTGTTTCAGTACTGAAACAGTACTGAAATATTACAGTACTGAGTCAGTACTGAAATTGTACAGTACTGTAACAGTACTGAAATATTACAGTACTGTTTCAGTACTGTTTCAGTACTGTAATTTTTCAGCATTTTATCAGTACTGTGATATTTCAGTACTGTATCAGTACTGTAAAATTTCAGTACTGAAACAGTACTGAAATATTCCAGTACTGAAATAGTACTGAAACAGTACTGAAATCTTTCAGCACTTTATCAGTACTGTAATATTTCAGCACTTTATCAGTACTGTAATATTTCAGTACTGTATCAGTACTGTAAAATATTACAGTAGTAAAACAGTACTGACACAGTGATGAAATAGTTCAATGCTATATCATAGCGTGTTTCCCATGAGTGTTTTCCAAATGGAGTTTCATAGAAACAACTTTGCATCATGGGATATGTTCCAATTTTAGAACATTTGATTGGTCAATTCAAAGTTTAAATGGAATCTGTCATATTCATGGTCTGTTTTAAGGAAAATGGAAGAAAATTCAACCAATCACTGAGTTTTTGTGAATGTTCATTGCCTCAGAAATCATTCATTGATCATATTTTCTAGTCAAGAATAGCAGCGTGGTTCAGATGGATTTCATCCCTTCGTTTACAAATGGATAACAAAATAAAATGACACGAGACATTGTGTTGTTGATCTTTGACCTATCACAGTAACATCATCGCTCACTCAGAACTTGAAATTTATGAAAGCTAGGGATGTGTGCGATGACCTTCCATCTTCGGGTGACATGATGATGTAAGAATGAATCGAGGCCACTTCCTGATGACCTGATGTAACATTATTGTGCACATGTGCAAGATGTGTACACACAAATCCTACACCTTTCACCTTGGACAGTTTTAAACGGCAATGATCTGATTGGCTAGTGCAAAATGGGTAGTGTACTAGTCTCATCACACTTTACTGTACGAGTCTAAAAGATTCAAGCAGTCCATATCAACTGTTTTATTTTATACCACTTTATTGTATTCACTGTCCATTGAATTTACATACTGATATTTGCAAAATCATACATAATTCAATTCATTTGAATGGATGTGTTAATCAATCGTTAAAAGAGTACGTTCCATCACAGTAATACACAACATGGTAGATAGATCAACTGATAATAGAAAGAAAACCAAGTACAATATTTCCAAGATGATTGGAATGATCCGTCCTTGGCAGCCATGATCATGATGAACTGGAGAGCATATATAATTAATGTACAATAACCAGTGATAATGATAGTAATATTTGTTGTGGAGATAAAAATGTCCATGTTTATCAATACGCACAAGTGTTTTATATGCACTATAGTCTATAGATATCTCAACTGTCTCCCATGATTCTTTCCTGAGCAGAGAGGATTGGTCAGCACTGTTGAACGAGCATGAGGACTTTCATGTTCTGATTTAATCACATTGCCTGGTACTACTATCTGAAAGACAAAAGAAATGATGAAACTGTTACGCTAGTATCTTAAGACCAGTTCGGCTTTATTTATGCTATATAAATTGGTTCTTTCAAAAATACTGATGATGAAATGCTGAAAAAACCCACACACATGAGTCTAGGAGCGCAATAAATTATTACATATGCAAAATATTTAGATTTTTTTACCACCCCCTCCCCCAACCTTCCCCTACAACTAAAAATCCAAAGTTTAATTGTTTTAGCCATCCCTCCCCTTCTGTACATAACACTCCAATGCCCCCTCATTGGAAGTTTATACTCATGTTTAACATATAATATATTTCCAGTCAACTTCCAAAAAGACTCGGAAACAAATAACTGAAATCCTGCAGAACAATGTATAATATGTCAGAAGTAGTGGGAAAGTGATTACTTTAAGCCACAGGAGCAGGGAAGAGGTTTAGATAGGAGGGAGATTTAAAGGAAGAAGGGGCGGGTCAGAGGAGGTCGAGGAACAGACCCGGTCAGATGAGGAGGAGAGAAGGTTAGGGCCAAAGGAGGAGAAGGAAAGGGCAGCATCAGAGGTGTAGGAAAGAGCAGGTTCAGAGGAGGAGGATAGGGTCAGACGAGGAGGAAAAAGGGCAGGGTAAGGCCAAAAAGAAATATATGTCTGTTTCTGGTTACCCGACTGAGTCTAAATAAATCGTGCGAGTCTAAAAAAATTTCAGCAAATTCCTACGCAATCATGACCAAGACACCATTTTATGACGATAAAAACAACATGAATTCCAGGCAAGCACCTGAAAGGTGCGTGGACCTCTCAGCCCGATTTTTTAGTCGAGTAGGATATGGTTTGTGTGATTTATGTATGATATCATATAAATAAACTTCGCATAAAATGTTTTCACGCGAGCTGTGTGCTGAGATTACAGCATGCATGAAAGTGTAGCTTTATCAGTGGCAAGGGAAGATTATGCAAATGCACAAGTGTGATAACAGGTTATTGACATAGACACAGTGATTGACATATAGGCCAACCCTTATTCTTTGGGGGGGGGGGGAGAAAGCTCGAGGTATGCAAACTGATTCAAAATTGAGTCAGGCTAAAAGTGGGCTCTCCTAATCTTATGTGTTCTTTCTTCTTCCGCTTCCGCTCACTTTTTGTTTCCATCGGATAACTTTTAAATGACTTTGTCAATCAACTTCCAATTTATGGTGGACATTGGTCCTGCCTTGGATAACGCACCTATTGTTTTTCAGCGGATGTGCGAAACTGGGAACTGAGTTTTTATCGACAAATCTTGTAATATCCAAATTTCCCATTTATTCAATCTTTTCCGTCGGATAGCTTCTGAATGCCTGAAGTCGTCAAGCAAAGTTCTTCTCATTTGTGGTTTATATTGCTCCTGTCTAGGGGAAGACACCTATTGTTTTTACCTCCGTCGATCAGACGGAGGTCTAGGAGCGCAACGTGAAATCTCCGGCCAAATAATTGTCATATGGGGAACCCACGACTCATAGTATTTCCAATAGGGATCGTCATGGTTCCCGACAAAATCTTGAATCTTTTCTTTGGACACAATTGAAATAACGGGGTTCCCCATTGCAATGCATTGCAGTGGGCCTTGCTTCTGTAGTCGGGTTCCACCTCAATCTCGATCGGGTCATGTTCTCGCAAAATGGTACATCTTCAGAAAATTTATGACCTAGGCCTATCCCAAAGTTCACAAGATCATTATTGTTTAGCATCATCAGATAAACAAGAATAGTACGATCAGACAACATGCAGGCGAAAATACTGTATAATTGACGTAATTCGTTGTTTTCCGCGTTCCAATGGTTGATCTTCAATGCATAATCTAGGTCAACTAAATTTATAATGTCTGCTGCTTCAAACGAGTAGGTCTACAAATACGTTCAGTTTTATTTTTTTAACAACAAAACTTGCATAATGTTAGCAACAAAAGTTCATATCATCGGGCGTATGAACAGTACTATGTATTGAATGAAGAACAGAAATGCTGCAAATGCCCTGACCTGATCATGTACATGTCACGCTAAGAACCTTGGAATAGGTCATAAATTTCCCGAAGATGTACCGTCTTGCGGCACCTGTCCACTCACACCCATTCATCTCCTCGTGGGTTCGTCCGTTTGTGTGAATCGTGTACCTGTCATTCACTTTGTAAGTTACTACAGTCTGATAAAACTGGTGTTGATAATTGTAATCTTTATTGGTAATGATCATTGACACAAAATATCTCCTCCAAGCAGCACGCAAATTGCGTGTTTTACGGTTTCCAGGGGCAACGTTTTGAAGGGGGATAACTCCGCTCAATACTTCTAGAGCACTTGTGCAAAAGTTGTCTCCCTTGGTATTTTTTTTCTAGCTTTGTTGTCTTATCAGGTCTAATATTTTTTTTAACTTGTTCAAACGATATAAAGATGAACAATTATTCTGAAATTAATTTGAGGGATTCTCCAATCCAATCAAGATTTTGCAGAACTAGAACACTTTTCAGCCATTTCATTTAAATTTTTTTGGGGTCTTTTTTTTGTCTTCGTTTTTTTTTTGTCTTTGTTTTTTTTTCATTCTGGCTTTAGTGAGTCTGTATGACAAAAAAGAGCAATAAACCTGATTCTTTTAATTTCTGTTTCGTAGAATGAAAGAAAACGTGAATTTATTTTCAAATACAAAAGTTCATCATTCTGTGCTTTTGAAACATTCTGTCAATTTGGAACCTGCTTTGATTTTTGAGTTGTAGGTGCAGTGATCTCAATGTACATCATCATCATAATAAAGGAGTTAATTGTTCATCTTGAGCTTGACTAGTTTTGATCCATATCACCTAACGGTCTCAAAATTCTTCCTGGCAATGTATAATGTAATAGCTGATTTGAAGCGTCCATTGAGTCTGGAAAAAGACTTGATAGGTCTTGAAAAAGGTATGGAAAAGGTCTGGAATTTTGAAATCCCCAAGGTGTGGAAACCCTGTCGTTTTCTTTCAGTTGATGATATCCACCAGCCTGGTTGTTCAAAAACAGTTATTCTAAATTTTGCTGATAAATTATATTTCCGGGGGGGGGGGCGCGCTTTATCTTGGCATTTGGCAGTTGAATAATGGTTTGATTTTGCAGAAGCACCAAATTGATCTACCTGCGTGAGTCTGTAAACTTATTTAATAAAGCTGATAAATAATATACATATGCTTTTCTTTTCATTTATCCTAACAGTTTAGTGACATCCACATTGTGTGCTGTGATACTTGTTGATGAAGAATAATTTGCTTGTTAAACCCTGATAATATTCTGAAAACTTATTCTGAATTGTAGCTGAAACAAAGGAGTGTCTACATTCCACATGTAGGTCTACATTATTGAGATTTTTGACTGATAGCATGGATGGAACCTTTCTCAATTTTGTTTTGTAGTTTTAAGCCCTGGACATACCACTGGGCATTTATTTGCCATACGATCACATTTCACATACTTTGTTCAGCCCCGTGATCTGGAACCAAACAGACAGTATCACTAGATGAAATTAGGAGAACATGATATACATTTCAGGTTTTACCAATGCCAAATGACTTGAACAGAAGACAATTAGACAAAAAGAAAATCAATAAATATATCAATAAATAATAAATTACATTTTCTTGTCTTTGCAAGGGGGACATCAGACACACTGACGACACATCCATTCATTCAAATTTCGCCTTCCATTGGGGAGGCACAGAAATATTCCTCAAACACAGTATACATATTCTCTCTTGTGATAAACATTACGCATGTAATGATGACCGGCAGAGTGATACATGTGTCAATCGGTCAGACATTTTCAAGGATGCCCAGTTTTAACTTAAAACAACCATGCCGGACTTCATTCCTTATCTCAGAATAATTGGATCTAACTTTTACAAAACCTGCAGCCCCCAATAGCTCCTGGATCTAGACCACATAAATGAAGGGATCTAGTTTATCGGTGCTATGGCAAAAATATCATGTAGAATGGGATTGTGTGGATAATATCAGATTCATGAAAGTTGAAGTCCTGCAGCATGCTCCACAAATATCATCAAAGATCACAAAACTTTCTGGTCTGTGCCAGTGTGGATCTATACTTGTTTTTTTTTTTTGCTTTTTTTTTTTACAAAATTATCTCCCTTGACCAGGTGAGGACTTGAATGTGTCTGAAATGATTTAGCTTCTAGAAACAAAGACTTTATTTCCTGAGTAGAGGTAAAAATCGAACATATTTTGATTATTTTAGTCAAATTTCAATTCCACTTCTGGTATATGTACATGTATAAAATACATACAGAATGAACTGCATACAGAATAACACAAAGAACAGGTATATGTATCTCATTACATTCTTAACCAAAGATCAATACCTGGGTGATATTACAACAATACCATGATGTTATATATTGCTATGATTGGCTTAACTTTAGCTGCTGATATTTCTAATTTGAGCGTAATGGGCAATCATACTAAATTTATTTTCATACTTTCATTTATTTTCACAATAAGCAACATAATCGAGATTAGCAAGTGAAGTTTTACAACATAATATAATACGCATCATGGATCTCCTTCAGTTTAGTGTAGACATATATACCCTTGGATATCTGTTACCCTGATTCAGTCATAATATTGTCTGTATTATATTGATGTCGACAAGGAATATACATAATTATTTGATAGTATTATTAATTGTATGTTGTTTATGATTAGCATGAACTTTTATTCGCTGGAATCCAGCCATTTGTTCCATATGGGCAATATTCTCATCAGCCATCACCATTCAATATGAATGTGATACATGTACAAGTCCATGGTAATTGATACATTATGGTGAAGGTGACCTGTAACACCAGTATACAAAATTATTCCGAGCTCATTGAATCAGCACATGATGCTGAGACAGATCAGAACGGAATGTCGGTAAAATCAGATGTGTTTTGTAGAGGATTCTGTCAATGAGGATGCTATACTGTACACATACAAAATATGAAGTGTTGATGTGTAGGGCCTATAGCATAAAATCACAAGCAAGTTGGTAAAACTAGGCACACAGGGTCTCATTTCTGACGCTAACATGTTGATCTGGGTGGGGGTGTCCTCTCATGGGGAGGTGTGGGTGGGAAGGGGTCTAATGTCTCAAGCAGTATTCCAGGTTTTCCATCAATATACTCTATTTCATACCCCAATATTTCAAGCACGTGAAATCAAAGAAATATTATTTGCAGGGAATGTGGCTTCCACATCCCTAGCTGGACATGCTAGTGGGGAACCCTCAATCTCACGTTAATTAACATTGGTGAAGTTAACGTCAACAAATGCAAAATTGAGCTTGGCATCCGGCCCTATGCTATTCAGTGATGTACTATTCCCCTATTGATCCTGTTGCCTCGACGGAGGTCTTTGCGCTCATTCAGCGCTTGTTAACCTCTGTCTGAGACTGGATATTGTGTTTTATCTACGTTTGTTATTATATGCAAATCTCCTAAAATGCAAAGTTCCCTTTTGTTCAATCTTTTTCGTCGGACAGCTTCTGAATGCCTTCGTCAATCAACTTTAATTTGTTGTTCCTATTGCTTCTGTCTAGGGGAAGACACCTATTGCTTTTAAGCTCTGTCCGAGACTGGATATTTGTGTTTTATCTACATTTTCTGTTAAATGCAAATTTTCTATCTGGACCGTGCATACATGGTGAGTGGCTGTCTCTGTTTGGGTACCAATTCCATATTCTCATTTGCATAGATAGCACATCAGTGATTGGTTCACAGTTATGACTGTCAAAATAGTCTGAAGCCATTTGCAACTAAAGTAACTAAATACCCTGTGTTTGAACCTAGGGGTCAAATATTTGACCCGAAAGATCAACTAGATACATATAGAAATGCTGCTCTTACACCACAAGAAAGAGTTCTGAAGCTTTCTTCTTTATAGAGTTCATTTTTCTGTGTTTTTAATGTTCATGTACAGTTTCAAGGTTAACTGCAAAGGTTTTTCGATTTGCAATACATGTATCTTCTTCGTAAGTTGCGATGCTGTTGAAAAAATCATCTGACGAGTTATTTTGAATTTGAGGAGCGTAGTTTGCTCTAAATTTGCGAATATAAATCTGCTGTTCGAAATCAAAATGAAAAAAGCCATCGCTTATCTTCCCCTGATTTTCCAACATTTGGCGCTGTTCGTAACGTCAGTTGCGCTTTAGGGGAACGTCAGGAAACTGTCGAAGTTGAGAGAAAATATGTCGGAAATGGAAAGAGTTGAATCGACTGAATGTTCGATTACTCTTTCAGTTTAGAGTACTGGTACAGAAACATCCATGGAGTCTAGCAGCGACAGTGATGTAAACGATAATGTGGATGTGCAAACTGAAGAAGTCGCTTCTCCATATCAACATGAGACACTGCATGGTACATGTACTTGCAGTTGCAATGGTCAGTTGCATACACATTTTGATCAAGATCAGATTTCCGTTTGTATACAACCAGCTGGTTTCTCAGCGACGAGATCTAACTTGAATTTAGGGGGTTTTTGTTTGAAAAATATCAGCTTTATTAGATCTACCATCACATATTAACATCACATATCCTTTGGAGTTGATAATGAGTATCAGGTGTCCATAAAGGATATGTGATATTTATATGGGAAAAACGTCTTTGCCTGTGACAGTAATAAAGCAGATTTGTCCTGTTTGGGCACGGCACGAAACGTCACATGCAGTTGCCTGGCATGTTTGATACTGGATGGTAGATGTCTGCATGTATATTCAATAAATTATGAAAATTATGACCTCTTTTTCTATGTCATAGAGGTCAGCGTATGGTAGAAAATTAAAACTGTAGTAACTCGGCTTGACATCAAAGGTAATGACTTTATTTGAGTGAAAATGAAAGAGAAAAACATTTAGGAAAAAAATCTATTTCAATAAAAATTTTATTGAAAATATACGCAGACATGTACCATCCAATATCCCACAGAGATAGAGGTCATTAATGATTTTGCATAAATTAAAGATGGCTGCCTATCCTTCCCGTCACTCAGAGAAACTGATGTGGTTATGCATTGCGAGTCTCTTAATACATCGATGTTTTATACCAAGTTTCATATAGAACACTTAAATGGTATCAGAGATATACATCATTAAAAATTTTGCATAACTTAAAGATGGCCGCCAAGATTTCCGCCCAATCAGGGAAACTGGTTTGGTCATTCCTTTAAAGTTCCTTGATGTATCGATAATTTATACCAAGTTTCACACTGAACAGCGAAATGGTTTCCGAGATTCATGGTTTCGCATAAATTAAAGATGGCCGCCAAAGTCTCCAGCCAATCGGGTCCAGATTCAATAGGGTTCTGGGTCACAAGCATATGGATATGCACGGCAAGTTTGGTGTGCCAAGGGTAAGTCGTTCTAAAGATATCTTGGTAACGAGAAAGCTGTGACGGTTTCGCATAAATAAAAGATGGCCGCCAAAGTTTCCAACCAATCGGGTCCAGATTCACTAGGCTTCTGGTTGACCACCCAACAATCCTGCATACCAAATTTGAAGTCTCTAGAAGCAACGGTTTGGCTTCTAGACCGGTCACAAGAATTGTTGACGAATTTTCCATGACGTTGCCATGGAAACAGCAAAATTCATCACAAATTTTCCAAATTCGATGGGCTTGTGACCGGTCACAAGAATTGTTGACGACTGACGACCGGACGACCATATATGACCGACCAGACGTACTTGCCGACGACAAGACCCCACAGCCTAATAGGCTGAGGGGTAAAAAACTCCATAAAATGTATGAAAATGTGACAAATTCGACCCACAACCCAGAGAAAACGTATAAAATGGTTTTCTTGTTTATGCATGTTAAATTGTTTCCCATCCAACGGACATTTTAAACTGGTGACAAAAACAGGGGGTCAACTTACTCGTTTTTTGAAAATTTTTATTGCCATGAAGGAATCATAATTTTCGCTCCCCGAAAAAGCGCGGATTTTGGCCTGCCAGATTCCGGACATGATGAACTCTGTAGCGATCAACAAGCAATTGTTAAACTTATATCCTCATTGGAGAAATGGTTACGTCCAGCAGGGTGACACTACATTGTATATGGGCCATTTTCATGAAAATGTACAAATAACGATAAAGACTATTATTTTACATTTTGTTCATTTTACATTTTACAGCCAGAGATTTGCTAGAAATTCCAGATGATTACACATTTTATAGTTTTTTCTCTATTGTAAAGTGTCTATATTTTGGCAAAGATAACTGCTTTGAAAGATTAAATTTTCAAATCTGAAAATGAACCGTTGCCATTGTAAATGCAGTTTAAAAGTTAATAATTTTTAAACAACACAGTATTTAATAAAAAGAATCTTTCTGTTGGATACCATTATGTAAAACATATGAGAATATAAAGTCCTGTTCATTTCACATATCTTGATATGTGAAAAATATTACAAAAATATTGGATTTATTCAACTGTCTTTACCGTTACCAGGAAAGATTTTTGGAGAAATTTAGCACAAGAAATGTCATAAATAGGGCACCACTGTCATTGTTAAATGTAACAGGGTGTGGGCAGCCATTTTCTGTCCAGCCTTGCATGTGGCAACAAAGCACATGTTTTCTACAAATTTGAAAAAATAAGTGTGTGTCACACTTATTGTCTGTCTTTACCGTTACTGAGTCATATCACTTAAGTTATTTATGACTGTTACCAAACAAAGCACAAGAAATCTGAAAGTGTATATCAAGAAAAATTCACCACAAAAGACACACTAATCCAGTTCAGTCGGCCTCATGCTGACATAAATCTGTCTTTACCATTACTCAAACTTGTCTTTACCATTATAAATGCCATAACAGTAAAGACAGGAATATAACGGTAAAGACAAATAAAATTCTTGGCCAACTAACACAGTTATTTAGAAAATTGTAGTGACATTCTGATTATAATTTTTTTTGGAACTTAAAAAACAATGTTTAGCAAAAGGCAGATTTAAGCTGCTTGACTTTCATTACGAAACTAAAACTAACTGGTTAGTTAAAAAAAAATGGTCTTGAATTCAGTGTCTTTACCGTTACAAATTTGTCTTTTCCATTACCACCTGAAAATAACATGGGCTAGAATGGGAAAAACTTTTCTAGCCTTTTCGGGAGTTAAGTACAGTGACTCTAGCTTGGCTGATAGGAAAACAGTCTTTGTGGCCTACAAGGTCTTGAATAATTCCATTTGGTAGCCAAACTGCACAAATTGAATTTTAGATTTGTCTTTACCGTTAATTACCGTGCTGTCAAGAATGGGCGACTGTCCTTATTATGAAATTATGGAGGAGCCACTTTGTGTGAAACCATGGCAAGTATGGACTGCACCCTAAGTGTAATTTATTTCAGAAAACGGGAAATTTCACTTTGCCAATATTCATTAAAATTTTCATGAAATATTTATGTTGATTCATAGTTGGGAATTTTCGCCATTTAGGTTACACCTCAAGACCCTATCCATATCTGTTTATGGGCCTTCTTATGGTAAGTTTATAAAATCCACAGTGGTCAAATCATTTATATCATAATTTCCCAGTATTCAGAAATGGCTTCTTCCCATTCTACTTCCAAAATATTCATGGAATGTTGCAAGCATTTTCCCTGATCTTCATAAATCTACATAAATCTACATATTAGGCCTACAAATTATATACCAATATAATGTTTGTGTTGACCACATCACTGCAGCAGAATTGACTGCATCACCGCAGAGGAATACATTGTATATCCAATCACATGACCCAGAGAGGTCACTAGGCATCAAGATGATCTTTTACCACTGCTTGCTTTTTTACTACTACTGAACACATTCATAGTATTTCCCAGTTCCAGTTTGCCAAGTAGATGTATCTACCTCCCCATTCATTAATTGGCATCTGGCAGTATCCCTAACCTGATTGAATTAAAATTTAAGGATATAAAATTGTTTATTTGCCATTTACATGTATGTGAAAAGGGCTTGTAGACAGACATAAACTGAACAATACTTTTCTGTTCCACAATAATCCACGAGTTATTGTTTTGTCAAACTCACAACCAAGACTGGCTGATAGCATATATGAAAACAACATTTTGCTAAATATTATATCAGCTAACCAAATATTTTCATTTATGTATTTGAATTCTATCAGACTACATTGCAAAGATCATGTATTATCCATAATTTATTTCTTCGGCAGAATTATATAAGAATGGAGAGATGTCAATTTTCATGATAATTAAAGACGACAGGCACTCCTGGTCAATTAGAATTTGACAATTACCACTCAAAGGTGAAAAAATACAAAGGCTTTGAAATTCTCCAATTTACATTTATATAGGTTGAAGAATGATAGAAATACCAGTATATCTACTCCACTTTGATTAATTTGAATTATCTTGTCTGCTAGAATCTTTTTAAAAGTTGATACCCCTAGCCTAGCTGAATTCAGATTTGCAAAACATCATCTCTTATCTTTCCTTGATTGTGACGTCATGTCAGACCAGCCGGCCGGAGACTGAACGTTACAAGTATTGATGACCGGCCAGTTGGTCTGATGTGACGCCACAAACCAGCATCAAACAAGGGTAGATAAGCTATGTGGATTTCATTTCTGAAATCGACCGAGCTTGAGCAACTTCGAAATACTTTTCAAAAGCTACCAGGAGACAAAATACTTCAAATAAAACCAAATGAAGTAGTTAAGTTAATATTTCCATCATTAAATGGGCCATGAAGAATATAATACGAAGCTGCGCATCTGAAAACCCCTCGGCCCTGGGTACATTCATAATGTATTCAATTTGAACCAAGATGTCAGGAACACCAAGCAGTCAATTCACAAATATACAGATTATCAAACATTTTGCAATTAGAAATGACCCCTAAGGTTTCCGTCCAATCAGAGATACCGGTTTTCATTACATAAGTTTCTTGATGCATCAATGATGCATACCAAATTTTACATCGAGCATTTGAACGGTATCAAGCGTTCTGAGAATCCCAACATCTCGCCTTGTGGGGTCATCCGCCGAAGCTGCAGCAGTATTGAAAGCATAAATTTAGAGCAAACAGTAACGTCTGGAATAGATGATGTGGTACAGACAATAATGTCTGGAATAGATTATCTGGTACAGCCAATAGCATCAGTCCCATGTTGGATTACTGCCAAATAGGTCAATCCCGTGTAGGATGGATAGGTCAGTATTCTGGGACTAATGCTACATAGGGCAGTCCAGTGAGAGATTACTGCTGGATAGGTCAGTCTCATGTGAGATTACTTCTGGATAGGCCAGTCCTGTGTAGGATTACTGCTGGATGGGCCAGTCCCATGGTTTATTACTGCTGGATACACCAGTCCCATGTGGGATTACTGCTGGATAGTCCAGTCCCAAGTGGGATTAATGCTGGATAGGCCAGTCCCGTCTGGGATTACTGCTGGATAGGCGAGTCTCGTATGGGATTACTGCTGGATAGGTCAGTCCCATATGGGATTACTGCTGCATAGGCAGTCCAGTGTGGGATTAATGCTGCATACGGCAATCCCGTTTGGGGTTACTGTTGGGGAGGCCAGTCCCGTGTGTGAGATTACAGCGGGATAGGTCAGTCCCATGTAGGATTATGGCTGCATAGGTCAATGCCGTGTGGGATTACTGCTGCATATTGCAGTCCAGTGCGAGATTACTTCTGGATAGGTCAATCCCGTTTGGGATTACTGCTCCCATGTGGGATTACTGCTGGATAGGCCAGTCCGGTCTGGGATTACTGCTGGATAGTTGAGTCCCATATGGGATTACTGCTGGATAGGTCAGTTCCGTGTGGCATTACTGCTGGATAATAGGCCAGTGCCACTTGGGATTACTGCTGGATAGGTCAGTCCCATGTGGGGTTACTGCTGGATAGGTCTGACCAGGAAAACATGAAACATGTCCACCAAGCTTTAGAATTATCCCACGAAAGGTTCAGCAAATTTTCCATGTACATGTCTACATGTAAATTTTTGCCAAACAAAAACCGTATCAATGAAAACGTAAGAAGTACAAAAATTCACATTTAATGTCATATTTCTTAAATAGCACATGCACATCCTCGAATCACAATGAACTTGGGTAGCAAGTGTCAAACTCATCCAATGAAAGCTGACAGCTTCAGCATACTTTCCATGTACAGGGGTACATGTATGTACATTATCGTTGGCAGATTACTAAGACAAAACCCTCAAAATTTGAACAAAAATCAATATTTCATCTCCTAAAGAGCACAGGAACATCGTCTAATCATATGAAATATGTGTATCAAGTTTCATAATCATCCCATGACAGCTGACAACTGCAGCAAACCTTCTAAGTACAGATGTACATGTATACATATAGAGGCCTAAATGTACAGTCTCTACATGTACAATTCAGCTAAACAGAAAACTCATTTGCCATAATTTGGACCAAAATTAATATTTCATCTCAAAAATAGCACAGTTACATCCTCTAATCATAAGAAACATGTGTACCAAGTTCCATAATCATCCAATGACAGCTGACAACTGCAGCCAACTTTCTACATACAGATGTACATGTGCACTTCAGCTACATGTAAACGCAAAACTCAATCATTTGCCATAATTTGGAGAAAAATTAATATTTCATCTCAAAAATAGCACAGGTACATCCTCTAATAATAAGAAACATGTGTACCAAGTATCATAATCATCCAATGACAGCTGACAACTGCAGCAAACTTTCTATGTACAGATGTACATGCGCACTTCAGCTAAACGCAAAAGGCGGATTCCACGATAACCTAGTCCACTTTTCCGTCAAATTCTCCGTCCAACCGGAAAATGACATTAGCAACGTCCAAAATACTAAAAAACTAACTCCTTGTCATGTACATGTTTGCTAAACCCACCAAGGTTGTGTAACCATTTTACCCTGTAGAGAGACAGTCGTATCCGGTTTATTTCTTGTCAGCAGTATAATAGAGAGACAGAAATGTAAATGTTGCTAATGTCACTTGTTCTAATTTCATATTTCCGTCATACTTTTTTGACAATAATCACCACAAATCAAATGTCAACTAAATTATTCAAAAAAAGATTTACAGTGATACTAGCTTGACCTCATTAAGATATATATACCATTGCCAGTGTGTTAAATACCAATACATGGATACTATGAGCATTTGAAAAACGTTGCTAATGTAATTTCCGTCCAACTCCCGTGACGGAAATGACATTAGCAAAATTTTGAAAAGACCCTGTATTACAGCATGGGTGATGTCATATACTGACAAGGGTACAGATACATCAATACTATTAGCCTAATTCCACTGAGCATATGCAAGTGCTTGTCTTACAAGAAATTTCTTGTAAATATACAAAATAGATTTTGACGGAAAAATGACATAGGTAACAAAAATGGGAGATGTCATTTTTGTTTTGTCCTGCTAAATTGAAAACTGTACATGGAATTCATAGGGGTTCCTGTTTATTTTCATCTTATGCAATTCATTGACATGTTTAAGATAGTAAGATACAGGGCACATTGTTTGTTAACGATATTTTTGAATTTATAGGTGTTGCAAATGTCATGTTCCGTCAATGATTGACGGAAATGTGTGTTAGTGGACTAGGTTATCGTGGAATCTGCCAAAACTCTATCATAGGGATTTTAACATTGGAGCACACCAGGGGTAGTACCCCCAGGTGGAATACCCACCCCCCCATATTTTTATTATTTTTTTTTGTATTTTTTCTAAATTTTCTAGATTTTATTTTAATTTGCTAAACCAAAAACCTTATCATTTCCAGGCCGACGACGACATCCTCTTTCCCCCCTCACAATATCTCCCCTTTACTTCGCAAGGCGAGATAATAGATCAATAAATAAATAAAAAGTACTGGATAGAGACTTTTTTGGTGGGTAGCCAGGTAGCGTTACCCCAAACAAAAGATATTTAATTTTGGCACAATATTGTGTTATCCAATATGCATATACAACAAATTAGCATGATAACAGTTTTAAATTCTCTGATATGTTCAACCAATCAACTTGAAATTCGAAATCTAATCCAGACTTCTATATACACATACGATTATAACAGTTTATACAGTAAACTCATGTCTCAACTCAACAGTGCCCCTGAGCCCTCCATAAATATAAATAACACGAACACCAGCGATTCATAACAAGCGTTCTGAAAACC
Source organism: Hanleya hanleyi (assembly GCA_036873755.1). Classification (NCBI taxonomy): domain Eukaryota; kingdom Metazoa; phylum Mollusca; class Polyplacophora; order Lepidopleurida; family Hanleyidae; genus Hanleya; species Hanleya hanleyi. The sequence continues at coordinate 29,623 of JAVTVY010016996.1, read as the reverse complement.
CCAACATCTCGCCTTGCGGGGTCATCCGCCGAAGGTGCAGCAGTATTGAAAGCATACATGTAGAGCAAACAATAACGTCTGGAATAGGTGATGTGGTACAGACAATAATGTCTGGAATAGATTATCTGGTACAGACAATAACATCAGTCCCTTGTGGGATTACTGGCATATAAGTTAATCCCATGTACATGTAGGATGGATAGGTCAGTGCCGTAGGATTACTGGTGCATAGGGCAGTCCAGTGTGAGATTACTGCTAGATAGGTCAGTCCCATGTGCGATTACTGCTGGATAGGCCAGTCCTGTGTAGGATTTACTGCTGGGTGGACCAGTCCCGTGTGTTATTAGTGATGGATAGACCAGTCCCCTGTGGGATTACTTCTGGATAGGCCAGTCCCGTCTTGGATTACTGCTGGATAGATGAGTCTCGTATGGGATTAATGCTGGATAGGCCAGTCCTGTGTAGGATTACTGCTGGGTGGACCAGTCTCGTGTGTTATTAGTGATGGATAGACCAGTCCCCTGTAGGATTACGGCTGGGGAGGCCAGTCCCATGTGGGATTACTGCTGGATAGGCTGAACCTGTGTGAGATTACAGCGGGATAGGTCAGTCCCATCTAGAATTATGGCTGGATAAGTCATTGCCATGTGGGATTACTGCTGCATATTGCAGTCCCGTGTGGAATTACTGCTGGATAGGCCAGTCCCATGTGGGATTACTGCTGGATAGGCCAGTCCGGTCTGGGATTACTGCTGGATAGGTCAGTCCCGTGTGGCATTACTGCTGGATAGGCCAGTGCTATTTGGGATTTAATACTGCTGGATAGGTCAGTCCTGTGTGAGATTACTGCTGGATAGGCCAGTCCCAAATTGGATTACTGCTGGATAGACCAGTTCGGTCTGGGATTACTGCTGGATAGTTGAGTTCCGTATGGGATTACTGCTGGATAGGTCAGTCTCGTGTGGCATTACTGCTGGATAGGCGCCATTTGGGAATACAGCTGGATAGGTCAGTCCCGTGTGGGATTACTGCTGGAGAACTGTGACCTAGGAAAACATGAAACATGTCCACCAAGTATTATAATCATCCCACGAAAGGTTCAACAAACTTTCCATGTACAGATCTACATGTAAATTTTTGCCCAATAAAAACCTGATCAATGGAAAGGTACAAAGTCTAAACTGCAATAATTAGGACAAAATTCATATTTAATGTCAAATAAATAGCAGATGCACATCGTCAAATCACATTGAACTTGGGTAGCAAGTGTGAAACTCATCCAATAAAAGCTGACAGCTTCCATAATCATTCAATGACAGCTGACAACTGCAGCAAACTGTGGTGACCGTGTACAGATGTACATTTCACCTAAACAGAAAACTCATTCATTTGCCATAATTTGGAGGTACACCCTCTAATCATAAGAAACATGTGTACCAAGTTTCATAATCATTCAGTGACAGCTGACAACTGCAGCAAACTTACCATGTACATGTACATGTATACATGTAGAGGCCTACAATATACAATTTACCTAAACAGAAAACTCATTCATTTGCCATAATTTGGAGAAAAATTTATATTTCTTCTGAAAAATAGCACAGGTACATCCTCTAATCATAAGAAACATGTGTACCAAGTTTCATAATCATCCAATGACAGCTGACAATTAACTGCAACAAACTTTCTAAGTACAGATGACGTACATGTGCACTTCAGGTAAACGCAAAACTCTATCATAGGGATTTTAACATTGGAGCACCCCAGGGGTAGTACCCCCAGGTGGCATACCCACCCCCCATATTTTTTTTATTTTTTTTTATTTTTTCTAGATTTTTCTTTAATTTGCTAAACCAAAAACCTTATAATTTCCAGGCAGGGGACACCGACACTGACACCGGCACCGACGACGGCATCCTCTTTCCCCCCTCACAATATCTCCCCTTTACTTCGTAAGGCGAGATAATAAATGAATAATCTCCGCTTAAAACAAGCTATTAAAATTGCATATTATTTGATCAACACAAAAATGACATCATGTCATCTTTATGTTGATCAAATAAAAACGCAAGTTTAATAGCTGGGATACATGTACACCCTCCCAGGTAGGTAGCAGGTGGAGGGCATGCAAGTAGGCAGTCTCCACTATTAGGATTCCTGCAGTAGCACTTATTACTGGTCATGTTGGTAGATTGTATGCATTTAATAAACATTGTATAGCACATGTATAATTATTAGAATTAGGTATAGGGATACGAGTATTGGTTTTGTAATAGTATGTTTTGATAACAGTTTGTGTATCCCATATTAACTCTGGAAGTTCACATTCATTCATTGGTGTTAGACAAGTTTCGACAACTGTTGCAAGACAAGAGCCACTGCCTGTTGTGGTTAAATTGTGCCTTCCTTGTCATTCCAGATATATATAATCATTTATTGTTTATTTAGGTAATTGAGCTGTCCTACTGTTATTAATTGAGATATGTCAATGTTAAATGAACAGGATAACTGGCAAACATGCCAGTCATTGGAATATTACTTGAACAATTGTTAAAATTGTATAATTTGTGATTGTTAGGAATCTCTAGTCTACCTGTGGACCTCACTATATAAAACTCTAATAGGTACATGAGGTATAAGTATTGTACAAGATGAAAATAAGTCAGTTAACTTTTAGAATTCATCTTGGCATGCGACTATGCAGCGCCAAGGCAGCTAATAGATGTAAGATAGGTAACCCTTGTTCATGTACATGTAGATTGCTACTATACATTTAGTTTCTGTAATAACTAGAAGTGCTGTATAATTGTGTCTAGTATATTGGAATTAATTAAAGTCAAAGTTAGTTAACTAGATTAGGGTAAATAAAGCTGGGTTGTGTATATACTTAACGTGGACTACGTGATAACCAGAGATCAACCTGGTTATAAACCTCTCTCACAATACAGTGATCGCAATAAAAAAAATCCAGGAGAGTGATTTACAGCTCTCTCGAATTTTACAAACAAGAGAGACTGTTGTGGCATTTAAATATTTCCAATTTAACACACTTAAAAACAAGTTACTTTTGCTATTTTGCTACATGTACGGCATTGGCTTCGACATTGCTGATTCCTGTGGCTAATTGAGGGGATGGAGTAGGTGATCACAAGAACTGACATTCAGTGTTGCAAGTATAGCCTACTGGAGAAATTTCAAGGAAAATAGGGGGCTTTTGGTCATAGTAGAGGATGCATTGCCTACCATGTGTCAATTTGGATATATTGTATTCTGAAATAGACTTAGAAATAGATACGGTATAGAATTTGGCAGGGAAATGCACTTATCCACCCGAAGAAGCCAGACCGGAAAAAAGTAAAGTAAGATACATGTATATGCAATTTAACCACTTGTCGTTCTGTTTGAGATGAATTTGATTTTTTTTTATATTATAAAACCTGACTTTTGGGAGTGTGGTTGGCAACCGCACCGCCTTGAGTGTCCACCCTTCTCCTATCCTTCATGATCTCGTCCACCCCCCCACCCCCTCGGCAAATCAACATAATTAACAAATTAGCAATGATTTAGTCAATGTGAAAATTCAGGTTACTTTTCATAAACATGATCAAATCTCTGCCAGGTTAAATCTGACGGATTAAGCTCGGATGTCTGCAAAATGAAATCAGGGAGTACCAAATCACTCCTGCACACCCTCCTGGCTGACACATCGCCCCCCCCTAATTTACTTTATGGATTCCCATGCACATACCAAGTAACTGGGAATTGATGAGAAGACGATGTGACATTGACAAATCATTCAATACATACTGAATAATATTTTTAAACGCCGGTGGTAGTGGTCTCTGAGAGCTCAGGAGTGGACATGTGGAAAATAAAACATTTAGCATGACTGCCCGGTTATTGGACACTTTTTACGAATAAGGGTCTGCAGGTCGGCCATGCAACCACGTATGGCCGAGAAAGTAACACTGGATAAAGGACTACATCTTTAGTGATAAATCGTCATAAAAAAATATTGAAGAAAAAATACGGGGAGAGACTGGGAATAGTTGAAAGGCAGGGACCATCCACGGTATGAAAATGCAAGTTTGGGCCCAGTTATCGGACACTTTTTCAGTGATGGATTTATTTGAATCTAATCCACTTACTGTAAAATTGTTTGTCCCCCAGTCTTTAGTAAACATCGAAGAATATTTAAACATGAATCCGCACTGTAGCCCGCAAATGAGTTTTGGAATGAGCGTCGAAGAATCAACCGGTCCCAAATTTTGCAGTTTTTGGGAGTGTCCATTATCCTTGGCTGTCAATCAGTGCTATTGCCACTGTGAGTCACTGATCATGCTATCGTAAACTGGCTGCTCCGCGGAATTGCTCTGTTTTCAGACGGAGTGGCGGGAGAAATATACATCGTCTGCCAAACGCCGGTCACGTTGCACATTGAGATTCAAAATGAAGATTCTCCATATTTGTGGGAACATTTTCAGCCGAATTTCGTTGAATTTAATCAAACCTGCAACCAGGAATGAAACTCTGAAACTGGAGGAAATTTTCTTGTGCATTTTTTCACCCAAATTTGTGAGACTATTTCCGACCCGCATGAGGACTTAAGTTACGTGCACAAATTCCGTGAGTAAACAGAAATTTATCAGCGTGTCTTTGTAACTCAACTGTAAAATTAAATTTGTCATGTAATATTCCCAGAAAATAGCCCTGCGGGATCTAGGTGTCCAATAATAGAGCCTGTCCAATAACCGGGCAGTCATGCTAATGCAGGAGTCAAAGGAAATCCCCACCCCCCCCAACCTCGGGCAAGGGTCGGGTTTAGTGGGGCATTACCTGGGGATTCACAACATGTTTACGCCCCAGGGAGTGGGGCTTTCACACGTTTTCAGTCCTGTTTATGTTCGTATTGAGTTAATATTTCTTTTACCTAGGAATGGGACATAAATTGTATTTAGTTGAAGTTTAGGTGGGGATTCACTTCAATGTTTTGCCCCAGAGGGTAGGGCATTGAAGCATTTTAACAACTCTCATTTGCTAAGTCCCCACTAAACCCCGAGGTTGGGGGGGTGGGGATTTCGCTTGACTCCTGCATAAAGAAGAAGATGAGAAATTAAATTTCCTGAAGAAATGCAGAAAAATAATCTGAAACTGATGAGACCCAAACGTTCACAGAGACTCGGTAACAAGCATACTATATGACGATATCCAACCCCCCCCCCCCCCCAAAAAAATAATAATAAAACAACAACAACAACTATAAATTATGTGATCAGAGAAACTCTTAAAATGTCCTTTTGATGGGAGTGGGATTTTAACCCGATATACATACCTGGTTACATTTGGGATTATTTGTCCTTGGCCTGGTGTCACTGGTAGTCTTATGCGATACCTCTTATGCAAATGTTGAACCCGCAGATCTGTTTTTCATCATGGTGTTGTTGTTGATTTGACTGGTTCATTGAATTCGCCTGGAGCTCAACTCGCATCCCGTCTCATGCACTCATCTTTATTGATCTGGAAATCTTGAAGCTTCATATCTGACAGAATCAGACCTCATTTTTAGCATTGAACACCTCACTGTCATGACAACAAATACGTTTTTCGCTGTTTTACGAGTCCAAACTTCCCAGCTTGCCTTGCCTGTGCTGTGCCGTCTGCTTACCTACAGCGCCCCCTATTGGCATTGGGAGTTGTTCCCCCGTTGATCTGTGTAATTCATGTCGAGTTGACTATAACATTGAATTGAATTGAATTGGTTGGAATGGGAGACGTCCCTCGTCCCAAATGTGTCTCATCATATCAGTGACAATGGTGTTTCCACAGTGTCAGTAATGCATACTGTAAGAATACTGAAATATTACAGTACTGAAACAGTACTGAAATCGTGCAGTACTGAAAAAATACAGAAACATTACAGTACTGTTTCAGTACTGAAACAGTACTGAAATCGTACAGTACTGAAAAAGTACGGAAACATTACAGTACTGTTTCAGTACTGAAACAGTACTGTTATATTTCAGTAGTGTTACAGTACTGTTATATATCAGTACTGTTTTGGTACTGTTATATTTCAGTACTGTTTCTGTACAGTTTCAGTACTGTAATGTTTCAGTACTGTTTCAGTACTGAATTGCTACTGTTATATAACAGTACTGTTTCAGTACTGTTATATTTCAGTACTGTTTCAGTACTTTGGTAGAAATGTACTGAAACAGTACTGACGCTATTTTTGCTGTGTATGCACTACAATGCATACATACCCCCCCCACCCCACAAAGTCCACAACATTTCAACACGCGACATTTCTGCACGGGAGAAAGAATGAATTAAGGTTTAACGTCGCGTTCAGCAATATTGCTGTATATCGACGATCAATCAATATTCTAGGTACTGAGGTACATCATTTTTAGATGACGACTCTATAACGAATATTATGGATTAAGAATACTGATCAGCGATACGGATTTGATATTTTGGAACATCATGATGTCTTGCCGGCATCATTGAAAATTGTTGACCGCTTCTCTCTTGCAGGAAACAAGCCTATGTTTATGTATACTTTTGTCTTTTTGAATTTGGTGCTAATACTGTTATATGGAAATGGAATAGGTCTTTGGATTATGGACGCGGATATTCTCTAATGGACGACGGCTGGATTATGAATGACGGACTAGACGCTTGTAATTCCAACAAAAACAAGTCAATAACCGAGCAACCCAATATTAATCCAGACAACACACCAAAAATATGTACATACCTTAAAACTTTTACAACAAAACGATTTCTCTCAAATAACCTAAAATAGTCTTCATTTACCCGACTGAACAGATATAAAGTAGCTGCTTGCTTTCAGCCCTTAAATCTACACAGCTGCATGTGAACTTTCCTTGAGCGACAAAACTAAATTGTTTTTTATGTACATAATTTATCAGATCAATTTTGTGGCATCAAGTCAGTTTGGAAGATCTGTTTGCAAATTCCAGACTGAGAGAATTGAGGCTTAATGTCGCGTTCAGCAATCTTTGAAATGAAAAGCGACAAGCAAACAGAATCCTAAGTATTCAAGTTAATAACTTTTTCTAAAACAACCTTAAATACAGTCTTCGTTTACCCGACTTAAAAGAACTTATCAAGTAATTTGAATGTGACACTAAATATGTATGATGTACATATTATGATCATACTGAGTGCGGGTGCTCATATATATGATCATGCTGAGTTCGGTTTATAATTTCAATTCATTTCCACAATCTGTAACAGATGTTTTCACATCTTTCAGGTCTAAACAATCACAGGAGAGAGAATTGAGGCTTAACGTCGTGATCAGCAATATTTCAGCATTTTAGCGACGATCAAACAAAATTCTAAGTATTCAAGTTAACAACTTAGTAATCCAACACATTAAAACATACACAACGTAAACTGCATATGTGTATGTCTTATCGAATTCTAGCTCAGCTTGTCTGATTTAGCCATTTTACTTCGTTGTCATATTGGTTTAGTGTGTATTTCCTTTACTATTCCATATTTGACAGTTGTTCTTAACCATGCAGAAGGCGGAGTTAGTGACATCACCGTCCTATGACCGGCTCAGTCCAGCGCCAACCAGAATCCTAAAATCACCAGCAGGGAGAGAGAGAAAGAGAGAGCATTAAGTATTAACGTCGCGTTTCAGCTATACAGCGGCAATCAAACAAAATTCTAATTTTTTCAATAAAAGCAAGACAACAATCCAGCAATCCAGAATAATCAAAAGAACACCTATTTCTCCCGAATGAACTAAAATAGTCTTCTTTTATCCGACTAAAAAGATCTTCTAAAGTAGCTGCTCGATCAAAAGAATCCCTTAGAATCTTTAAATATGTACAGTCGATCAGAAGATGTTTCACTGAGTTCTTTGCGGCATCGAATACACGTTGGGACTGGTTCCCTTTTCTGATCAGAGCGTTTTGATTGTATAATTAGATCCTTCGCTGCTTCCCTTTCTTGCAGAATGCCTTTGCGATCATCAACGCGGTGGATCCAATCATGTTGAACCAAGAACAATATTTCGACTATATAGCCTCAATCAAACAAAGTTCTAAGCATTTCAACAAAAACAAGGCAATAACAAGGAGATAAAAACAATCTCCCACAATCTAAAAATCTATACAGTCGATCAGAATGTTTCACTGCGACTTTTTCGTGGCATTGAATACACCGTGGGCTGGTTCCCTTTTTGATCACCTCGAGTCTATAATTAGATCCATCGTTGCTTCCCTTTCTTGCAGAATGCCTTTGCGATCAACGGGGTGAATCCAAGCATGCTGAACCAAGAACATGTAAACCTGATGAAAAAATATGTTGAAAGCGCATTATTGCGTTGGAGGAAGAAATCGCCATCACAGCGCGGTACTTCCCAGGCTGCACCAGGTCCGTCATCAATCAACCGTGGATGTAGTGTGACTTCTGTGGAAGGTGTCATTTCAAATGTGCAGAGATCAGATATTTTGGAGACGTGCTGTGCACTAACATGTATACCTATCCCCCCGCCCCCTTTCCCACGGAATCCACAACATTTCAACACGCGACATTTCTGCATGCGACAAAGAGAGTGAAATATGGGTTAACGTCGGATTCAGCAAAATTGCTATGTAGCGACGATCAAACAAAATTCTATGTATTCCAACAAAAACGAGTCAATATCCCAGCAATCCCGAAGTAATGAACGCGACGCACCAAAACACATACATTAAAACTTATGCGACATTTCTGCATGCGAGAGAGAGTGAATTAAGGCTTAACGTCGCGTTAAGAAATATTGCTGTATAGCGACGATAAGTATTTCAAGAAAAACAAGGCAATAACGCAGCAATCCAGAAGTAATCAACGCAACACACCAAAAACATGTACATACATTAAAACTTTTACAACAAACCGATTTCTCTCAAATAACCTAAAATCATCTTCATTTACCCGACTGAACAGATCCAAAGTATAGCTGCTTGATAAAAAGACTCGCTTTCAACCTTTAAATATATACAGCTGCATGTGAACTTTCCGTGAGCGACAAAACTAAATTGTTTTATGTGCCTAATTTATCAGATAACCATTGTTGGTATTAACTCAGTTTTGAAGATCTGTTAGCAAATTCCACATCAATTGAAATGTAGGATAGAGAGAGAAAGAGAAAGAGAGAATTAAGGTTTGACGTCGCGTTCAGCAACATTTCAGTTATAGAGAGACGATCAGACAAAATTCTAAGTATTCAAGTTAATAAAATAGTTATCCAACACATTAAAACTTACGCACAACGTAAAATGCATGTATGTATTTGTCATATCGAATTCTATCTCAACTTATCTAATTTGGTCATTTTACTTCGTCATATATTGATTTAGTTTCTATTTCCTTGAATATTCTATATTCGACAGTTGATCCTAACCATACAGAAGGCGAAGTTAGTGACATCGTTGTCCCATACGATTTGCTCAGTACAGCGCCAACCGGATCCCTAAAACGACCAACAGAAAGTATTAATTATTAACGCCGAGTTCAGCAATATTTCAGCTATACAGCGACAATAAAAAGAAATTCTACGTATTTCAACAAAAACAACGCAACAATCCAGCAATCCAGAAGTAATCAACACAACACACCTATTTCTCTCGAATAAATTAAAATACAGCCTTCTTTTATCCGACTAAAAAGATCTTCTAAAGTAGCTGCTCGATAAAAAGGATCCCTTTCAATCTTTAAATCTATACAGTCGATCAGAAGATCTTTCACTGTGAGTTGCTCGCGGCATCGAATACACATTGGGATCGATTCCCTTTTCTGATCAGAGAGTTGAGATACCTGAGATACAACACATATCACGAATCGTTAGATTCTTGGTATGTCCTTTAGAATAGGTTAACCAGAGGACTATTCTGTGAAGTCATGTGACGCAGTCAGTTTGTCGGCACCTCTTCCCACTTCCGTTATATGTGTTGTAATTGAGTCTATAATTAGATCAATCGCTGCTTTCCTTTCTTGCAGAATGCCTTTGTGATCATCAACGGGGTCGATCCAAGCATGTTGAACCAACAACATGCAAACCTGATAAAAAAAAATATGTGGAACGCACAATATTGCGTTGTACGAAGAAACCGCCGTCACATCGCACAACTTCCCAGGCTGCAACAGGCCCAGCATCAATCAACCATGGGGGCAGTGTGACATCTGTGGAAGATGGTGTAATTTCAAATGTGCAGAGATTAGAAATTTTGGAGACCTCATGTGCTGTGCACCGACATGTTTTCTGACATATAATTTCCACTTTTTGGAAGCTGCTGGAGTTACATGACATAGTCATAGTGAATAGTGAGTGGCCGTTTGAATATAATGTGATTTCCATCTACATAGTGTTCAAATGAACACGCACAATCAAAGCGTGAATGAGATACATTCTGTGGAAACGATTTGGAGATGTGTTGTTATTAGTTTTATTCACGCTCACATAAAGTTGGTGCTGTCATACGAAATAGGTTTTTCGATAATTGACGCGGTAATTCTTTTATGGAAGACGGCTGAATATTGAATGTCTGATTTGACGCTTGGCACCAATAATGTCCCGTGTATAACGGGTAATCCATATCCACACAACACAACACAACACAACACAACACCAAGTATAATAAACATCGATTGTTGGCTAAATCTTCTTCCAAATTTCCAAAAAAGGGAAATGAGAATCCCGTAATTAAATGGAGCAATCAAGTACTGTATAAGTGAATGATATCCCATGACGCGAGAAAGTGTCTATGAAATTCCATCGGCCAGGCAAATATAAATTGTAAACGTAGTTCCAAAAGCACGCCTCTTAGAATAATATGTTCTTTGCATAACTTTTCAATCTTCCATCGCAATATAGCCGATGAACGCGACGTTAAATTTAATTCTCTTGAATTTCTATGTACATAAATATTCAAGAACAATTTCTTGTAGCACGTTTGTTCTTGTCATTTAAAGTTGGCTGTTGGCTGGATGTTGAGAACAGCAATAACAGAGAGAATTAAGGTTTAATGTCACGTTCAGCAATATTTCAGGTATATCGCGATGATCAAACAAAATTCTAAGTGTTCTAATAAAACCAATTCAACAACCTAGCAATCCAGACGTAATCAACACAACACACCAAAAGACATGCACATACATTAAAACTTATACAACAAACCGATTTCTTTCAAAGATCATAAGAATTTGTTGATCAAATCTAGTCATATAATATTCATCAAGTTAATAATTTAGTAATGCAACACATTAAAACACACACACAACGTAAAATGCATTCATGAAATTAGTCTTATCGAATTCTACCTCAACGTGTCTAATTTTGTATTTTTTCTTCGTTTTCATATTGATTTAGTTCCTGTTCCCCTGGCCATTCTATATTCGACAGTTGGTCCTAACCATACAGAAGATGGAGTTAGTGACATCGTCGTCCTATATGATTTTTGCTCAGTATAGTACGGGTGACTACAACCACCAACAGAGAGAGAGAGAATTAAGGATTAACGTCGCGTTCAACAATATTTCAGCTATATAGCGACAATCAAACAAAATTCCAAGCACTTCAGCAAAATCAAGACAATAACAAGGAGATAAAAAGAATCTCTCACAATCTAAAAATCTATACAGTCCATCAGAATAAGCTTCACTGAGTTCTTCGTGGCATGGCGTACACCTTGGGACTCGTTCCCTTTTATGATCAGAGTGTTTTGTGTCTATAGTAAGATCCAACACTGCTCCCCTTTCTTACAGAATGCCTTTGCGATCATCAACGGGGTGGATACATGTTGCACCAGGAACATGCAAACCAGATGAAAAAATTGTCCAATGCGCATTATTCAGACAGTATGTATTTTTCAGTTTCTGCGGTTCTCTGATTTCAGTCAAAATGGCAGGCAATATTGATTGAATATCGATTGAGTGTAATGTGAAGAAACCGCTAGAAAACACTGATCAACGGGGTGGGGCCAAGTATGTTGACCTAAGAACATGCAAACCTGATGAAAAAATATGTTGAATGCGCGTTATGCAGTCAGTATGTATTTTTCTGTTTCTGCGGTTCTGTGATTCCAGTCAAAATGGCAGCCAATAGTGATTGGATATCGATTGCGTGTAATGTGAAGAGACTCGGAAAACACTGGAGCCCCAGAGCGGGGGTTCGGCAGTCATATTTGGAGGGGGCCAAATGTGACCGTAACCAATACGGGTTAATGCGGGTTCACATTGTACAAAAAAAACGCCATCACAGTGCACAACGCGCTATTTCCCAGGCTGCACCAGGCCCGGCATCAATCGACCGTGGTGCAGTGTGGCATCTGTGGAACATGATGTCATTTCAAATGTGCAGAGAACAGACATTTTGGAGACATTATGTGCTGTATGCACTACAATGTATACATACCCCCGCCCTTTCCCCACGAAGTCCACAACATTTCAACACGCGATATTTCTGCACGAGAGAGAGAGAGTGAATTAAGGTTTAACGTCGCGTTCAGCAATATTGCTATTTTGCGACGATCAATCAATATTCTAGGTATTCCAAGAAAAACAAGTCAATAAACCAGCAACCCAGACGTAATCAACACAACACAACAAAAATTTGTACATATCTAAGTACTCCAAGCCAATAACTTAGTAATCCAGCACATTAAAACTTATGCAACAAACCGATCTCTCTCAAATAACCCAAGATACAGTCCTCCCTAACCCGACTAAAAATATCTTCCAAAAGTAGTGGCTCGATAAAAAGAATCTCTTCAATCAGAAAATCTATGCAGTAGACGAAGTCCACAACATTTCAACACGCGACATTTCTGCATGAGTAAAAGAGTGAAATAAGGTTTAACGTCGGATTCAGCAATATTGCTATATAAGGACAATAATTACTTCAACAAAAGCAAGGCAATAGCCCAGCAAAACACAACACACCAAAAACATGTACATACATTTAAACTTCTACAACAGACCGATTTCTTTCAAATAACCTAAAATACCGTCTTTATTTACCAGACTAAACAGATCTAAAGTAGCTGCTTGTTACAAAGACTCTTACAATCTTAAAATTTATTCAGCTGCATGCGACCTTTACGTAAGCGACAAAACTAGCCAACTAACCAGCAATCCCGAAGTAATGAACACAACGCACCAAAAGAAATGCACATACATTAAATTTACGCGACATTTCTGCATGCGAGTGTGTTCAGCAATATTGCTATATAGCGGCGAAGATTATTTCAACAAGAACAAGGCAACGACCCAGCAATCCGAAAATAATCAACAATTACAACACATATAAGGGAAGTCGGAAGAGGTGCCGACATACTGACTGCGTCACATGACTTCACAGAATAGTCTTCTGGTTAACCTATTCTAAAGCACATACCAAGAATCTAACGATTCGTGATATGTGTTGTATCTCAGGCACGCTTTTATTGTACCTGTTCATGTGGCAACTTGGATGATATGACCACACGGCCCCTAGCACCGGCATAAGCGGTATTAGATGCAAATCTAGAGAGCTATGATGGAAATGCTCTGACAACTCGTATACTGGTAATTGGTGAGCTGTTTCGCTGTGATAACGCGTACATTGAAGATTGGTGAGCTGTATCGTCGTCAGATGTAAATGACGGCATTTAACACAAAAGACTAGTCTGTGAGGCCCGATGTCGACCCAGCATCAACTTCCCACAAATGCCAACATATATCAAAGACCAAAAAGGTCTGTACAGGGGGCAGGCCTCGGGGACGAAACGTCCACCAGCAGAATCTCGCCATATACAGGTAAAAATTACAACACATATAAGGGAAGTGGGAAGAGGTGCCGACATACTGACTGCGTCACATGACTTCACAGAATAGTCTTCTGGTAAACCTATTCTAAAGCACATACCAAGAATCTAACGATTCGTGATGTGTTGTATCTCAGGTACGCTTTTATTGTACCTGTTCATGTAGCAACATGGATGATATGACCACACGGCCCCTAGCACCGGCATAAGCGGTATTAGATACAAATCTAGAGAGCTATGATGGAAATGCTCTGACAACTCGTATACTGGTAATTGGTGAGCTGTTTCGCTGTGACAACTCGTGCATTGGTGATTGGTGAGCTGTATCGTCGTCAGATGTAAATGACGGCATTTAACACAAAAGACTAGTCTGTAATACCCGATGTCGACCCAGCATCAACTTCCCACAAGTGCCAACATATATCAAAGACCAAAAGGTCTGTACAGGGGGCGGGCCTCGGGGACGAAACGTCCACCAGCAGAATCTCGCCATATACAGGTAAAAATTACAACACACATAAGGGAAGTGGGACGAGGTGCCGACATACTGAATGCGTCATATGACTTCAAAGAATAGTCTTCTGGTAAACCTATTCTAAAGCACATACCAAGAATCTAACGATTCGTGATATGTGTTGTATCTCAGGTACGCTTTTATTGTACCTGTTCATGTGGCAACTTGGATGATATGACCACACGGCCCCTAGCACCGGCATAGCGGTATTAGATACAAATCTAGAGCTATGATGGAAATGCTCTGACAACTCGTATACTGGTAATTGGTGAGCTGTTTCGCTGCGACAACTCGTACATTGGAGATTGGTGAGCTGTATCGTCGTCAGATGTAAATGACGGCATTTAACACAAAAGACTAGTCTGTAAGGCCCGATGTCGACCCAGCATCAGCTTCCCACAAATGCCAACATATATCAAAGACCAAAAGGTCTGTACAGGGGGCGGGCCTCGGGGACGAAACGTCCACCAGCAGAATCTCGCCATATACAGGAAGAAATTACAACACATATAAGAAATGTGTATGTGTATTACAACACATATAAGAAACACATATTTTGAAATTATAACACATCAAAATCATGTACACACACTAAAATTTCTACAACAAACCGATTTCTATCGAATAACCTAAAATACAGTCTTCATTTACTAGACTAAACAGATCCAAAGTAGCTGCTTGATAAAAAGACTCGCTTTCAATCTTTAAATTCATACAGCTGCATGCGAACTTTCCGTAAGCGACAAAACTAAATTGTTTTTTTGTTGGTATCCAATTTAGAAGATTTGTTAGGAAATTCCATATCAGTTGCAATGTAGGAGAGAGAACGAAAGAGAGAGAGAGAGAGAGAGAGAGAGAGAGAGAGAGAATTAGGGTTTGAAGTCGCGTTCAGCAATATTTCACTTATATTGTGACGATCAAACAAAATTCTAAGTATTCAAGCTGATAACTGAGTAATTCAACACATTAAAACATACACACAACGTCAAATGCATATATGTGATCGTCTTATCGAATTCTAGCTCAACTTGTCTATAATGTGATTGTCTTATCGAATTCTAGGTCAACTTGTCTATAATTTGGTCTTTTTGCTTCGTTGTCATATTGTTTTAGTTTTTATTTCCTTGACCATTCTATATTCGATAGTTGATCCTAACGATCCATACAGAAGGCGGAGTTTAAGTGACTTCATCGACCTAAGCTATATGATTTGCTCAGTTCGGCGCCAAACGGATTCCTAAAACCACCGAGAGATAGAGAGAATTTAGGATTAACGTCGCGTTCAGCGTTATTTAAGCTATACAGCGACAATCAAACAAAATTCCAAGCATTTCAACAAAATCAATGCAATGACAGTCAAAATGGCAGCCAATATTGATTCGATATCGATTGAGTGTAATGTGAAGAGACTACCGGAAAACACTGGGGCTCCATATTTGAGGCCAAATATGATCGTAACCAATATGGGTTAATGCGGGTTCACATTGCACGAAAAAAACGCAGTCACAGTGCACAAAGCGCTACTTCCTATAGGCTGCACCAAGCCTGGCATCAATCGACCGTGGGTGCAGTGTGACATCTGTGGAACATGGTGTCATTTCAAATGTGCAGAGATCAGACATTTGGAGATCGTATGTGCTGTATGCACTACAATGTATACACACGCTCCCCCCCCCACACACACTCCCTCCCAACAAAGTTCACAGCATTTCAACACGCGACATTTCTGCACGGGAGAAAGAAAGAATGAATTACGGTTTAACGTCGCGTTCAGCAATATTGCTATATAGCGACGATCAATCAATATTCTAGGTATTCCAACAAAAGCAAGTCAATAAACCAGCAACCCAGACGTAATCAACACAACACAACAAAATTGTGTACATATCTAAGTACTCAAGCCAATAACTTAGTAATTGAGCACATTAAAACTTATGCAACAAACCGATCTCTCTCAAATAACCCAAGATACAGTCCTCCCTCACCAGACTAAAAATATCTTCCAAAAGTAGTCGCTCGATAAAAAGAATATCTTCAATCTGAAAATCTATGCAGTCGATGAAGTCCAAAACATTTCAACACGCGACGTTTCTGCATGAGAGAAAGAGTGAAATAAGGTTTAACGTCGGATTCAGCAATATTGCTATATAACGACAATAATTACTTCAACAAAAGCAAGGCAATAACCCAGCAAAACACAACACACCGAAAACATGTACATACATTTAAACTTCTACAACAAACCGATTTCTCTCAAATAACCTAAAATACAGTCTTTATTTACCAGACTAAACAGATCTAAGGTAGCTGCTTGTTACAAAGACTCTTACAATCTTAAAATCTATTCAGCTGCACGCGACCTTTACGTAAGCGACAAACTAGCCAACTACCCATCAATCCCGAAGTAATGAACACAACGCACCAAAAGACTTGCACATACATTAAAATTTACGCGACATTTCTGCATGCGAGTGTGTTCAGCAATATTGCTATATAGCGGCGAAGATTATTTCAACAAGAACAAGGCAACGACCCAGCAATCCGAAAATAATCAACAAAACACACTAAAAACATGTACACACACTAAAACCTGCTAAAACTTCTACAGCAACCCGATTTCTCTCAAACAACCTAAAATACAATCTTCATTTACTAGACTAAACAGATCCAAAGTAGCTGCTTGATACAAAGACTCGCTTTCAATCTTTAAATTCATACAGCTGCATGCGAACTTTCCGTAAGCGACAAAACTAAATTGTTTTTTGTTGGTATCCAGTTTCGAAGATTTGTTAGGAAATTCCATATCAGTTGGAATGTAGGAGAGAGAATTAGGGTTTGAAGTCGCGTTCAGCAATATTTCACTTATATTGTGACGATCAAACAAAATTCTAAGTATTCAAGCTGATAACTCAGTAATTCAACACATTAAAACATACACACAACGTAAAATGCATATATGTGATCGTCTTATCGAATTCTAGCTCAACTTGTCTATAATTTGATTGTCTTATCGAATTCTAGCTCAACTTGTCTATAATTTGGTCTTTTTGTTTCGTTGTCATATTAATTTAGTTTCTATTTCCTTGACCATTCTATATTCGATAGCTGATCCTAACCATCCATACAGAAGGCGGAGTTAGTGACTTCATCGACCTACGCTATATGATTTGCTCAGTTCGGCGCCAAACGGATTCCTAAAACCACCGAGAGATAGAGAGAATTAAGGATTAACGTCGCGTTCAGCGTTATTTCAGCTATACAGCGACAATCAAACAAAATTCCAAGCATTTCAACAAAAACAAGGCAATGACAAGGAGATAAAAAGAGTCCCTCACATTCTAAAAATCTATACAGTCGATCAGAATAAGTTTCACCGAGTTCTTCGCGGCATGGCATACACTTTGGGACTGGATCTTTTTTTCTGATCAGAGCGTTTCGAGTCTTTAATTAGCCCCATCGTTGTTCCTTTCTTGCAGAATGCCTTTGCGATAATCCACGGAGTGGATCCAAGCATGTTGAACTAAGAACATGCAAACCTGATGAAATAATGTGTTGAATGCGCGTTATTCGGTCAGTATCTATTTTTCAGTTTCAGCGGTTCTGTGATTTCAGTCAAAATGGCAGCCAATATTGATTGGATATCGATTGAGTGTAATGTGAAGAGACTGTCGAAAAACACTGGGGCTCCATATTTGGAGGAGGCCAAATGTGATCGTAACCAATATGGGTTAGAGCGGATTCACATTGCACGACAAAACCGCCGTCACAGTGCACAACGCGCTACTTCCTAGGCTGCACCAAGCCTGGCATCAATCGACCGTGGTTGCAGTGTGACATATGTGGAACATGGTGCCATTTCAATTGTGCAGAGATCAGACATTTTGGACACCGTATGTGCTGCATGCACTACAATGTATACATACCCCCCCCCCCCACCCCACAAAGTCCACAACATTTCAACACGCGACATTTCTGCACGGGAGAAAGAATGAATTAAGGTTTAACGTCGCGTTCAGCAATATTGCTGTATATCGACGATCAATCAATATTCTAGGTATTCCAACAAAAACAAGTCAATAAACGAGCAACCCAATAGTAATCAAGACAACACACCAAAAATATGTACATACCTTAAAACTTTTACAACAAACCGATTTCTCTCAAATAACCTAAAATAGTCTTCATTTACCCGACTGAACAGATATAAAGTAGCTGCTTGCTTTCAACCCTTAAATCTACACAGCTGCATGTGAACTTTCCGTGAGCGACAACACTAAATTGTTTTTTATGTACATAATTTATCAGATCAATTTTGTGGCATCAAGTCAGTTTTGAAGATCTGTTTGCAAATTCCAGACTGAGAGAATTGAGGCTTAATGTCGCGTTCAGCAATCTTTGAAATGAAAAGCGACAATCAAACAGAATCCTAAGTATTCAAGTTAATAACTTAGATTTTTCTAAAACAACCTTAAATACAGTCTTCGTTTACCCGACTTAAAAGAACTTATCAAGTAATTTGAACGTGACACTAAATATGTATGATGTACATATTATGATCATGCTGAGTGCGGGTGTTCATATATATGCTCATGCTGAGATCGGTTTATAATTTCAATTCATTTCCACAATCTGTAACAGATGTTTTCACATCTTTCAGGTCTAAATAATCACAGGAGAGAGAATTGAGGTTTAACGTCGTGATCAGCAATATTTCAGCATTTTAGCGACGATCAAACAAAATTCTAAGTATTTAAGTTAACAACTTAGTAATCCAACACATTAAAACATACACAACGTCAACTGCATATGTGTATGTCTTATCGAATTCTAGCTCAGCTTGTCTGATTTAGCCATTTTACTTCGTTGTCATATTGGTTTAGTGTGTATTTCCTTTACTATTCCATATTTGACAGTTGTTCTTAAAGGTCATCCCAAACGCTATGAGGTCAAAAATATAAAAAAATAGTCCTTTCGATTCTGAAAATAATGATATTTTTTTCATAATTTTGTGCAGCCTGGTTGGCGATATATTGCCGTTTGAAAGGTGCAAATCGCTCTCCTGTCAATTCCAGCTGTGACGTCACGGAGGGAACCATCTTGTATTCTCTATGTTAAAGCCGTATACCACAGTCGTATGTAGCTGCTGATTTTTGGAGATTTTCGGAGTATCGGGTCATCATTTTTTAAATATGCCGCGACGTTGTGTAGTGGGAGGTTGCAGTTTTACTACAGATGACGGTGTTAGTATTCATTTGTGGCCCAAAGACGAGAAAATCGCTGCAAATTGGACGAAATTTGTACGCAACACGAGAGTGTGGAAAGAGGGCCCGAGCCAGTACTTGTATAATTTGCTCGGCACATTTGACAGAAAGACATCATTCGAGGACATCTACAGCGTAGCAGTTGAATTCGGGTACAAACCAAAACTAAAGAGAACAGCTATTCCAACTATCAAACGTAAGAACAATCAGAATGTGACGGCAAAGAAATCGGACAAGGAGAATCTATCACGGACATCGGCTGAACGAACCTAGCCTGCAAGCGAGGCCTCGGGCAGGGGGACGGCTGTACATGCCCTGCTCGCTCTCGCGTGGCATTTGTTGCTTGAGCACCTACAGGTTAGACTGGATGAGTCTCTATTTCATATATACACGTTTAACCATTTGTTCCAATGTGTCTTAATGTCTGTATTTGTATGTTCAATTTTATTCATTCTATGTATGCGTTTTTAGCCAAATGTTGGCACAAACTTCACGCAAATAAATTAACTAAATTATATACTATTTAATAATAATAATAAATGATCTTTCATAAATATATATGTTTGATAAGTAAATAAATAAAAAAACACCAATTGAAGTGAATGGCTGTAGATACAGAAGTGATAATTATACTTTCATAATCCCTTGACATTTGAGATTGTGGGAATATCATTCGATTTCAATTTAATTGAGGTAATTTGTCGAAAATTGAGCAAATGTGAATGCCGATCCACTCACCACGGCTTACTTTTCGCCATGAATGTCCAAAGTTTTTTTATCAAACTATATAATTCTGAAATTGGTATTTCATGGGGATTATGGGAAAACAAACAAAATTCAAGTCGGACGTATATCAGTAGAGTTATCAACAGTTTACTGTCCATACTGCCGAATCCCGGAGTTTATCCCTTCGAAAAGGCTGCCTCGGTCAGTAACAACAATAACAACACAGATGTGCTCGTTCGTTACATCACAGAATCGTTCTACATTCAATACAGTTTGAAATATATGGACATTTGGTCTTATAGATGACGATAATAAGGTTTCCAGTCAAGTTGCATACCAATCTGTATTCAACAAACGACCTCTCCGAATCCTGTCGTCGTCGAGTTCCACGTTGTCAGAGTGGTTGTCACTGTCAGAATCGGAGCCGTACGGCTCAAATTGATAGGGCTGAATTCCGCCGTTGGTCTGCAAACAACTGTTAATTTGCCCGTCATCATCCTCCTCTATGTCTATTTCATCTTCTTGGCGAAAAATATTTCCATCTAAGCAGCTGATATCGCTCGAATCGACATCTGAACCGGAGCTCTGACTGCATTCGCTTTCCATGTTATCCGCCATTTTTTCTCAGGCAAGTTCCCTCTGTGACGTCATCAAACCCAGCTGTGAAACTGAATAAGCCCACTTTGCTCCCATATTACGTGTGTTTATGATCAGATAAGATTTTTTTCAATATTTTTTTCATACAAAGTGCAGTATGAACTATGCTTATTAAGCCTTTTTAGACCAAAAAAAAATCCGTTTGGGTTGACCTTTAATGCAGAAGGCGGAGTTAGTGACATCACCGTCCTATGACCGGCTCAGTCCAGCGCCAACCAGAATCCTAAAATCACCAGCAGGGAGAGAGAGAGAGAGAGAGCATTAAGTATTAACGTCGCGTTTCAGCTTTACAGTGGAAATCAAACAAAATTCTAAGTATTTGAATAAAAGCAAAACAACAATCCAGTAATCCAGAATAATCAACAGAACACCTATTTCTCCCGAATGAACTAAAATACAGTCTTCTTTTATCCGACTAAAAGATTTTCTAAAGTAGCTGCTCGATCGAAAGAATCCCTTACAATCTTTAAATATGTACAGTCGATCAGAAGATGTTTCACTGTGAGTTCTTTGCGGCATCGAATACCAGTTGGGACTGGTTCCCTTTTCTGATCAGAGCGTTTTGATTGTATAATTAGATCCTTCGCTGCTTCCCTTTCTTGCAGAATGCCTTTGCGATCATCAACGCGGTGGATCCATGCATGTTGAACCAAGAACAATATTTCGACTATATAGCCTCAATCAAACAGAGTTCTAAGTATTTCAACAAAAACAAGGCAATAACAAGGAGATAAAAACAATCTCCCACAATCTAAAAATCTATACAGTCGATCAGAATGTTTCACTGCGACTTTTTCTTGGGATTGAATACACCGTGGGCTGGTTCCCTGTTTTGATCACCTCGAGTCTATAATTAGATCCATCGTTGCTTCCCTTTCTTGCAGAATGCCTTTGCGATCAACGGGGTGAATCCAAGCATGCTGAACCAAGAACATGTAAACCTGATGAAAAAATATGTTGAAAGCGCATCATTGCGTTGGAGGAAGAAATCGCCATCACAGCGCGGTACTTCCCAGGCTGCACCAGGCCCGTCATCAATCAACCGTGGGTGTAGTGTGACTTCTGTGGAAGGTGTCATTTCAAATGTGCAGAGATCAGATATTTTGGAGACATGTGCTGTGCACTAACATGTATACCTATCCCCCCGCTCCCTTTCCCACGGAGTCCACAACATTTCAACACGCCACATTTCTGCATGCGACAAAGAGAGTGAAATATGGTTTAACGTCGGATTCAGCAAAATTGCTATGTAGCGACGATCAAACAAAATTCTATGTATTCCAACAAAAACGAGTCAATATCCCAGCAATCCCGAAGTAATGAACACGACGCACCAACACACATACCTTAAAACTTATGCGACATTTCTGCATGCGAGAGAGTGAATTACGGTTTAACGTCGCGTTAAGAAATATTGCTATAGCGACAATAAATATTTCAAGAAAAACAAGGCAATAACGCAGCAATCCAGAAGTAATCAACGCAACACACCAAAAACATGTACATACATTAAAACTTTTACAACAAACCGATTTCTCTCAAATAACCTAAAATCATCTTCATTTACCCGACTGAACAGATCCAAAGTATAGCTGCTTGATAAAAAGACTCGCTTTCAACCTTTAAATATATACAGCTGCATGTGAACTTTTCGTGAGCGACAAAACTAAATTGTTTTATGTGCCTAATTTATCAGATAAATATTGTTGGTATTAACTCAGTTTTGAAGATCTATTAGCAAATTCTATATCAATTAAAATGTAGGATAGAGAGTGAAAGAGAGAGAGAAAGAGAATTAAGGTCTGACGTCGCGTTCAGCAACATTTTAGTTATAGAGAGACGATCAAACAAAATTCTAAGTATTCAAGTTAATAACTTAGTTATCCAACACATTAAAACTTACGCACAACGTAAAATGCATATATGTATTTGTCATATCGAATTCTATCTCAACTTATCTAATTTGATCATTTTACTTCGTCATATATTGATTTAGTTTCTATTTCCTTGAACATTCTATATTCGACAGTTGATCCTAACCATACAGAAGGCGGAGTTAGTGACATCGTTGTCCCATCTCAGTACAGCGCCAACCGGATCCCTAAAACGACCAACAGAAAGTATTAATGATTAACGCTGAGTTCAGCAATATTTCAGCTATACAGCAACAATAAAAAGAAATTCTACGTATTTCAACAAAAACAACGCAACAATCCAGCAATCCAGAAGTAATCAACACAACACACCTATTTCTCTCGAATAAATTAAAATACAGCCTTATTTTATCCGACTAAAAAGATCTTCTAAAGTAGCTGCTCGATAAAAAGGATCCCTTTCAATCTTTAAATCTATACAGTCGATCAGAAGATCTTTCACTGTGAGTTGTTCGCGGCATCGAATACACCTTGGGACCGATTCCCTTTTCTGATCAGAGAGTTGAGTCTATAATTAGATCAATCGCTGCTTTCCTTTCTTGCAGAATGCCTTTGTGATCATCAACGGGGTGGATCCAAGCATGTTGAACCAACAACATGCAAACCTGATAAAAAAAATATGTGGAACGCACAATATTGCGTTGTACGAAGAAACCGCCGTCACATCGCACAACTTCCCAGGCTGCAACAGGCCCAGCATCAATCAACCATGGGGGCAGTGTGACATCTGTGGAAGATGGTGTAGTTTCAAATGTGCAGAGATTAGAAATTTTGGAGACCTCATGTGCTGTGCACCGACATGTTTTCTGACATATAATTTCCACTTTTTGGAAGCTGCTGGAGTTACATGACATAGTTATAGTGAATAGTGAGTGGCCGTTTGAATATAATGTGATTTCCATCTACATAGTGTTCAAATGAACACGCACAATCAAAGCGTGAATGAGATACATTCTCTGGAAACGATTTGGAGATGTGTTGTTATTAGTTTTATTCACGCTCACATAAAGTTGGCGCTGTCATACGAAATAGGTTTTTCGATAATTGACGCGGTAATTCTTTTATGGAAGACGGTTGAATATTGAATGTCTGATTTGAAGCTTGCCACCAATAATGTCCCGTGTATAACGGGTAATCCATATCCACACAACACAACACCAAGTATAATAAACATCGATTGTTGGCTAAATCTTCTTCCAAATTTCCAAAAAAAGGCGAATGAGAATCCCGTAATTAAATGGAGCAACCAAGTATAATAAACATCGATTGTTGGCTAAATCTTCTTCCAAATTTCCAAAAAGGGGAATGAGAATCCCGTAATTAAATGGAGCAATCAAGTGCTGTATAACTGAATGATATCCCATGACGCGAAAAAGTATCTATGAAATTCCATCGGCCAGGCAAATATAAATTGTAAACGTAGTTCCAAAAGCACGCCTCTGAGAATAATATGTTCTTTGCATAACTTTTCAATCTTCCATCGCAATATAGCCGATATATGTATGAACGCGACGTTCAATTTAATTCTCTTAAATTTCTATGTACATAAAAATTCAAGAACAATTTCTTGTAGCACGTTTGTCCTTGTCATTTAAAGTTGGCTGTTGGCTGGATGTTGAGAACCAAGGGAGGAGGGAAACTTGGGTGTGCACTAACAGAGAGAGAATTAAGGTCTAATGTCGCGTCCAGCAATAACAGAGAGAGAATTAAGGTTTAATGTCGCGTTCAGCAATATTTCAGGTATATCGCGATGATCAAACAAAATTCTAAGTGTTCTAATAAAACCAATTCAACAACCTAGCAATCCAGACGTAATCAACACAACACATCAAAAGACATGCACATACATTAAAACTTATACAACAAACCGATTTCTTTCAAAGATCGTAAGAATTTGTTGATCAAATCTAGTCACATAATATTCATCAAGTTAATAATTTAGTAATGCAACACATTAAAACACACACATCACGTAAAATGCATTTATGAAATTAGTCTTATCGAATTCTAGCTCAACGTGTCTAATTTGGTATTTTTTCTTCGTTTTCATATTTAGTTCCTATTCCCTGGCCATTCTATATTCGACAGTTGGTCCTAACCATACAGAAGATGGAGTTAGTGACATCGTCGTCCTATATGATTTTTGCTCAGTATAGTACGGATGACTACAACCACCAACAGAGAGAGAGAGAGAGAATTAAGGATTAACGTCGCGTTCAACAATATTTCAGCTATATAGCGACAATCAAACAAAATTCCAAGCATTTCAACAAAACCAAGACAATAACAAGGAGATAAAAAGGATCTCTCACAATCTATACAGTCGATCAGAATAAGCTTCACTGAGTTCTTCGTGGCATGGCGTACACCTTGGGACTGGTTCCCTTTTATGATCAGAGCGTTTTGTGTCTATAGTAAGATCCAACACTGCTCCCCTTTCTTACAGAATGCCTTTGCGATCATCAACGGGGTGGATACATGTTGCACCAGGAACATGCAAACCAGATGAAAAAATTGTCCAATGCGCATTATTCAGACAGTATGTATTTTTCAGTTTCTGCGGTTCTCTGATTTCAGTCAAAATGGCAGGCAATATTGATTGGATATCGATTGAGTGTAATGTGAAGAAACCGCTAGAAAACACTGAACAACGGGGTGGGGCCAAGTATGTTGACCTAAGAATATGCAAACCTGATGAAAAAATATGTTGAATGCGCGTTATGCAGTCAGTATGTATTTTTCAGTTTCTGCAGTTCTGTGATTTCAGTCAAAATGGCAGCCAATAGTGATTGGATATCGATTGCGTTCAATGTGAAGAGACTCGGAAAACACTGGGGTCCCAGAGCGGGGGTTCGGCAGTCATATTTGGAGGGGGCCAAATGTGACCGTAACCAATACGGGTTAATGCGGGTTCACATTGTACAAAAAAAAACGCCATCACAGTGCACAACGCGCTATTTCCCAGGCTGCACCAGGCCCGGCATCAATCGACCGTGGTGCAGTGTGGCATCTGTGGAACATGATGTCATTTCAAATGTGCAGAGATCAGACATTTTGGAGACCTGATGCGCTGTATGCACTACAATGTATACATACCCCCGCCCTTTCCCCACGAAGTCCACAACATTTCAACACGCGACATTTCTGCACGAGAGAGAGAGAGTGAATTAAGGTTTAACGTCGCGTTCAGCAATATTGCTATTTTGCGACGATCAATCAATATTCTAGGTATTCCAAGAAAAACAAGTCAATAAACCAGCAACCCAGACGTCATCAACACAACACAACAATTTTTTTTACATATCTAAGTACTCAAGCCAATAACTTAGTAATCCAGCACATTAAAACTTATGCAACAAACCGATCTCTCTCAAATAACCCAAGATACAGTCCTCCCTAACCCGACTAAAAATATCTTCCAAAAGTAGTCGCTCGATAAAAAGAATCTCTTCAATCAGAAAATCTATGCAGTCGACTAAGTCGACAACATTTCAACACGCGACATTTCTGCATGCGTGAAAGAGTGAAATAAGGTTTAACGTCGGATTCAGCAATATTGCTATATAACGACAATAATTACTTCAACAAAAGCAAGGCAATAACCCAGCAAAACACAACACACCAAAAACATGTACAGTGAAACCTGAGAACTCCGACCACTGGAAACACCGGAACCTTGTCAACACCGACCAAACTCTCCGGTCCACTTTTTCTCCAATGTTAATTGCCTATACCAAGACCCTGAATACACCAGAACCTGTCCCCATCGGAACCGACCGTGTTTTTAAATGCAAACCTATCTAAACAATGTTAATTGGCCCTGAAAACACCGACGCTGCATGCTAAACGACTGACAACTCACGCACCAGGAGGTCGGTCGGCCGTCGACTCGGCTATAATCCGCTATTCAGCACGCCCAAACATGTAGCAGTCAATTACACGATTGTCTTTGTCTTTCTTCCGTTAACTCACTATAGTATAATAAATACTTTTGCTAGGGGGCCACACCTGCAATCACACTGGTGAAAACCCAGACTCCCTCGTGGCCGGTTATTCCCCGTCAGACATATTTAACTGTGACGAGACTGGTTTGTTTTTCCGTGCAATGCCGTACAAGACACTCGGAAGAAAAGGGGAGAGTACAAGTCGTGTAAATCCAATCCGCAAATCCAGGCTATGACGAGCATAACAGAGGAGCAGAGCAGGAAATAGCAATCCACGCTCGATAGGTTTTTCACTAAATATTAAAGTGCTACAACTGACAATTATTACATGTATTCAAATATTTAAGTTCATTATATTATTATATTGGCGTATTTATATATTTCGCATTGTGCTGACTTGAGTGCTATAGACCCGACACCTTACGTGACCTACATTGTACGGTACCGGAGTTGCGTCGTCTTATACACTTTCCTTCATAACATCTTGTATATATTTTCATCATAAATGTGCATTGTAAATATAAACGATTGCACGAAAAAAACGCAGTCACAGTGCACAAAGCGCTACTTCCTATAGGCTGCACCAAGCCTGGCATCAATCGACCGTGGGTGCAGTGTGACATCTGTGGAACATGGTGTCATTTCAAATGTGCAGAGATCCGACATTTAGAGATCGTATGTGCTGTATGCACTACAATGTATACATACGCTCCCCCCCCCCACACGCACTCCGTCCCAACAAAGTTCACAGCATTTCAACACGCGACATTTCTGCACGGGAGAAAGAAAGAATGAATTACGGTTTAACGTCGCGTTCAGCAATATTGCTATTTTGCGACGATCAATCAATATTCTAGGTATTCCAACAAAAACAAGTCAATAAACCAGCAACCCAGACGTAATCAACACAACACAACAAAAATTTGTACATATCTAAATACTCAAGCCAATAACTTAGTAATCCAGCACATTAAAACTTATGCAACAAACCGATCTCTCTCAAATAACCCAAGATACAGTCATCCCTCACCCGACTAAAAATATCTTCCAAAAGTAGTCGCTCGATAAAAAGAATATCTTCAATCTGAAAATCTATGCAGTCGATGAAGTCCAAAACATTTCAACACGCGACGTTTCTGCATGAGAGAAAGAGTGAAATAAGGTTTAACGTCGGATTCAGCAATATTGCTATATAACGACAATAATTACTTCAACAAAAGCAAGGCAATAACCCAGCAAAACTCAACACACCAAAAACATGTACATACATTTAAACTTCTACAACAAACCGATTTCTCTCAAATAACCTAAAATACAGTCTTTATTTACCAGACTAAACAGATCTAAGGTAGCTGCTTGTTACAAAGACTCTTACAATCTTAAAATCTATTCAGCTGCATGCGACCTTTACGTAAGCGACAAACTACCCAGCAATCCCGAAGTAATGAACACAACGCACCAAAAGACATGCACATACATTAAAATTTACGCGACATTTCTGCATGCGAGTGTGTTCAGCAATATTGCTATATAGCGGCGAAGATTATTTCAACAAGAACCAGGCAACGACCCAGCAATCCGAAAATAATCAACAAAACACACTAAAAACATGTACACACACTAAAACCTGCTAAAACTTCTACAGCACACCGATTTCTCTCAAACAACCTGAAATACAATCTTCATTTACTAGACTAAACAGATCCAAAGTAGCTGCTTGATACAAAGACTCGCTTTCAATCTTTAAATTCATACAGCTGCATGCGAACTTTCCGTAAGCGACAAAACTAAATTGTTTTTTTGTTGGTATCCAGTTTCGAAGATTTGCTAGGAAATTCCATATCAGTTGGAATGTAGGAGAGAGAATTAGGGTTTGAAGTCGCGTTCAGCAATATTTCACTTATATTGTGACGATCAAACAAAATTCTAAGTATTCAAGCTGATAACTCAGTAATTCAACACATTAAAACATACACACAACGTAAAATGCATATACATGTATGTGATCGTCTTATCGAATTCTAGCTCAACTTGTCTATAATTTGATTGTCTTATCGAATTCTAGCTCAACTTGTCTATAATTTGGTCTTTTTGCTTCGTTGTCATATTGATTTAGTTTCTATTTCCTTGACCATTCTATATTCGATAGTTGATCCTAACCATCCATACAGAAGGTGGAGTTAGTGACTTCATCGACCTAAGCTATATGATTTGCTCAGTTCGGCGCCAAACGGATTCCTAAAACCACCGAGAGATAGAGAGAATTAAGGATTAACGTCGCGTTCAGCGTTATTTCAGCAATACAGCGACAATCAAACAAAATTCCAAGCATTTCAACAAAAACAAGGCAATAACAAGGAGATAAAAAGAATCCCTCACATTCTAAAAATCTATACAGTCGATCAGAATAAGTTTCACCGAGTTCTTCGCGGCATGGCATACACTTTGGGACTGGATCTTTTTTCTGATCAGAGCGTTTCGAGTCTTTAATTAGCCCCATCGTTGTTCCCCCTTTCTTGCAGATGCATACGCATTAATCGGTGGATCCAAGCATGTTGAACTAAGAACATGCAAACCTGATGAAATAATGTGTTGAATGCGCGTTATTCGGTCAGTGTCTATTTTTCAGTTTCAGCGGTTCTGTGATTTCAGTCAAAATGGCAGCCAATATTGATTGGATATCGATTGAGTGTAATGTGAAGAGACTGTCAGGGAAACACTGGGGCTCCATATTTGGAGGAGGCCAAAATGTGATCGTAAC
>JAVTVY010016995.1:0-67799 GCA_036873755.1 Hanleya hanleyi | reverse complement strand
AACCATCTGTATAAATAGCCTGATGCGATCTGTATTTCTCTCTTATTAGACCAAATTCTTATGTTTACACGAGCTGGTTCGTGTCTGCCTTTTTATATTTCGTCAATGTAATATCTACTTTTGGTTTGATTAACTGCCATGGTGGAGTTGGCAAGAGCTTGTTGGGTAAAATTTGATTAAGCTTAATACCAGCTGCTACAATGTGTGATTTCATACGAATTCCAAGAGGTGGAATAATGGATGGTTTCTTTAAATAGAAATCAACGTACTGAGATTTGAAAACACAGTTATATGCAGGATTTGAGTGATTTGAACGCAATTTTGTGATATATTGCAGTGATAGTTTAATTCGTCGAAGTTCTGAAGGAATTTCACTTGCTTCGACACATAAGCTTTCCTTATGAGATGCTCTGAACGCTCCGAGGCAAAGTCTTAGCCTTGCTTGCACCGTTGCTACAATAGAACCATAATCAAGCTTAGAACAAACAAGTGATCGATATAAATGGAGAAACGTTTATTGACCTCCTCCCCACATATAGCTGGCAACTACCTTCATGCACTTTTGTGCACTTGGCTTTCAAGCAATTTATATGCGATTTGAACGTTAGACGGTGGTCAAACAATATTCCTAAGAATTTGACCTCTTTTATTACTTTGATCTCAGTTTCATCTAATGTAAGAACTGGATCTTTGTGCTGGAAATATTTTCTGCAAAAGTGTATACAATTTATCTTAGTTTTGGAGAATTTGAAGCCATTTGTAATGTTCTCTCAATATTGTGTATAATTTTTCCACTACACGATTTGTAGAAATCGTATACGAAGAATGAACCACCAATTGCTTTATTCAAAACTGCAGCTAAGCTGTTGATCTTGATATTAAACAGAGCAGTAGACAAAATACTGCTCTGTGGAACACCCTGATCCTGATCGAAATGATCAGACATGGTTGTACCCAACCGAACTTGGAATTGTCTATCATTCAAAAAGAAAGTTGCAAATAAAAAAGGGTAAACGGCCCTTTAATCCCATATTATGAAGGTCTTTTAGAATGCCGTGTTTTCAAGTAGTATCATAGGCCTTTTCTAAATCAACAAAGATAGAAACCACATGTTCATTCTTGGCGAAAGCCTTCTTGACAAACGAATCAAATCTGACTAAATGATCAATGGTACTTCTATTTTTACGAAAAACCAGCTTGAATATCAGTAAGTTTCTGTTCAGTTTTCAAGTACCAAATAAGGCGATCATTTATCATGCGTTCCATTGTTTTACAAACACAGCTAGTCAGTGAAATCAGGCGATAATTTCCAGGGTCTGTATGGTTACCGCCAGACTTTGTTACTGGTATAACTATAGCATTATGCCATGACGGTAGAATGTCTTCTGTCAGCCAAAGTCTGCGTAATAGGATTTCTAGAGAAGATTCGGGTAGATGTTTCAAAAGTCGATAATGAATATTATCAGGGCCTGGAGCAGAATCGTTAGCTTTCGTGGGAGAAGCATGACGTTCCTCAATTGTAAACATAGCGTTGTAGCCAAGATTTTAATAAACTACTTGTGGCAGGTGACATATGGAAACAAAGTGACTGAACAGATACACAATGTGGCATCACTTTTAATATGGTGGCACCGTTCAATAAGTATATTTTCAGCTTGGATTTAAAGAGGGATGACGAATTCATCGCTGAGGGTAGTTTGTTCCATTTCCCGAGGTCCTAATGTTTTGATGAAAACATTGATCTTGTATTTACATCTATTGGTTCCTTGGTACAATAAATTGAATTGAATTGTCAGTGTGGCTGTACAGGGATTAACTCTATTTGCAATTTGTGGGAAAAGATTTTTAAAAAAACTTTTGTGGGACCAAGTTGGTTAAGTTTAAAAAGGTTGATGTTTCAGTCGACCTTTCAAAACAATTTTTTTTTCTCCGACTGAATAGTTTGTAAGATTGATAATAGAGAAGTATTGAGGTAGTTTAAATTTTATCCAAACATTTTCGATTGATACAATAAATCATTTTTATATTATTGACATAGTACAGACATTTTTTCTGTAGATGTTATATACACTGAAACTTAAATCTTCGTTCAAAGGGCCATATGTTATATTATCTACTTATGCCAAAACGCTTTCTTTTTCTGAATACTAATGATGGTATTAAAGAAGACAACACAATTAGCCCTGCGACAGTTTATTTCCCCGGGTTTACAAACCAAGTATACAGTAAATTAATTTTGAATAAACTACATGTAGCTGTGAATGTATTTAGTTTATAGTCGCCCATTAAAACAAATCGTTTTCTTCTCTGATTGAATCGTTTGTAAGATCGATAATAGACAAGTATTCTAGTAGTTTAAATTTTGCTCAAACATTTTGGATTGATACAAACAAATCGTTTTTATATTATTGACGTAACACAAACAGAAGCATTGTCTGTAAACGTTATTAACAGTAGAAATCAAATCTTCTTTCAAAGGGCCATATGATATCTTTTACTCCATCTTTTATTGAATTCTAATGAGGGTATTAAAGCAAACAACATAATTAACTCAGCGACAGTTTATTCCCCAGGGTTTACAAGCCACCAACAATAAATGTGGCGTGAAATTGGCTCCTTGACTACGAAAAACACATCGAAGGGATTATGTTGAGCATAAAATAAAGAAATTAACTTCAATATTCAGCAATATTTTACATTTATAATTATATAAAATATATATGAAAGAGTAGATGGGATTTACAGCGGAATCAAATTTCGCTAGACAAACCGAAATTACTTCCGCTCCTCTGAAACACTTCCTCCAATAGATACAGATAGATGCATACAACATACTGCAAAATACCACTTAATTGTAGTTTCCCCCGAGGTATTACAGATGATCTCTAAAAATGTCGCATGAAATTGACTTATAACCTTACATATCAATTTCAGATGTAAGATATGTTAGGTTAAACTTAGTTATTGCTACTTCAGCATATTTTACTTTCCATAATTACGAAAAAATATATGACACGAAAATATACCATTTAAGATCAGAGGGATAATTCCTTTATCAACATTTCCTGAGAGTCGAGATCAGTGATACTAGAGTTCACATTCGATATTAGAAAGTGAATGGTTAACAAACGCAGAAAAAATGCAACGCTAAACTGTCTCCAGCAAGCTTTAAATTTCCATCCGTCATATTAATGGAATAATTCCAATACAGTTTGTTTCCAGCCGAAAATTTCAGAATGCCGACATGACTCGACTTCAATAATGCAGTACAAAGGTAAGTTAATCTTCGTTTACATAGCTGCAGTCCAATTAATCCAGCTGCCTCTCCGCCATATATTACTATAATATTTTTTCTTCAAATATTCTCTCTAATAAACGTAATATTCTTGTTAAAGCAAACAGTTTGCCTCGTCCGTTTAATTTTGTCCCGATCAATATAAAATATGAATATTCCCATATCCAGTTTATGACAGAATGAGCACAATAAAAAGCAACCACGTTTCGCAGAGCCTTGTGATACTTCCGTGCGTATATTATGTGCAATGTCGTTCGCTTCTAGAGTCACTGATGTTGTTACCCACGGCGCAACATGTATTTGCGAGTCCGCTGTGCCACTAGCTTCGAGGGGCACAGCCTTCGTTAGGTGCAAACCACATGTTGATGAGTTGTGTACATTGTCATTCAAACCTTGTTTGATTCCTCGGTGGCACTATTTTGGAGAAATGACACCTCTACTTTGACGTAGGTGCCATTTTCTTTTGCTCTTGTCTTGCGCTGGTGAAATTTGTTGAAATTACAACACATATAAGGGAAGTGGGAAGAGGTGCCGACATACTGACAGAGCCACATGACTTCACAGAAAAGTCTTCCGGTTAACCTATTCTGAAGTCCCATGTAATTCCATGACGATGTCATACAGTGTCCGTATGGGGAGCAACATGCCAATGCCACATAGTACGCCTCTGTTGAAACATAGACATTGTATTATTTGATATAACCTGCATCCATGAAAGCAAATTATAAAACCCAGACGGATGCTAAGTTTACTATAGTCACAAACAATTTAAAGACAGTGTTCGAATGGAAGTCGCGTTTGTGCAAATCGGACATTGTCTCGTTTTCGGGGAGGCAAAACCTTGTAGCAGTCATACCATGATGCATATTATAGGCCAATCGGTTATATTTGGCATACAAACGAAATATGAAAACGAGTGGACAATGAACAAAACGGTTGTTAGATTCGAAAAAGTTGATAATTACTAATGTACGCTCTATTCCCAATTGCAAAGATTAAAAATAGCACTTTCGCGTTACAATTTGGCCGTTAGATTGGGGATCAAAGCTTAATAAAATAGGCAATCCTGTGAAAATTCACATATCGTCCGACAAAGATATTCATTCTGCTGATCTAATTCGCAAGAAATACATTTATCTATACTAGATGGAAATTTTCCGCATGCGCCAGTAATTTATGGCGAAGAATAAATGTACATAATGTTATAATGGAGGCGTTTAGTCATATAACCTTGTTCGTCACGTTGCTGCTATAATTTTATGTGGAGTTGATGGGACCACTCTTTGCGAGACACCCAATAAGGCATTTACATGGAAGACGTACAAAACTTAACGCGGTTCACTACAGTGGAGATGTCTCCATTACTGCAACTGCTGGGTACACAAATCCCATACTTTAGAGTTATGAA
This sequence comes from Hanleya hanleyi, assembly GCA_036873755.1. Classification (NCBI taxonomy): domain Eukaryota; kingdom Metazoa; phylum Mollusca; class Polyplacophora; order Lepidopleurida; family Hanleyidae; genus Hanleya; species Hanleya hanleyi. The sequence goes on along the minus strand of JAVTVY010016995.1, from coordinate 63,096 downwards.
GTTGGCAAGGAAATAAACCTAATGAGAACAATAGAATATGAGTGTTATATCCAAGTTACATGTAATCAAAGTGATTTGTATGGAAGAAATGACCAACAGGAATGAGAGAACGACACCGCATTGCTGCGACTATCACGACTCACATGTGGATCAGGATAAACGCGAAAGTCTTGTATGTATTTATAGGTTATTGGATTATACATGTATGGTTCTGTATGGACGAGTCACGGGCGCCCAGGGAAGGGACGAGCTTGTGAGTCCCTTACCGGCGCCCAGGACGAGTCCAAACAGAACCATATAATCCAATAACATATTTATTATACACTTACTGAACACAAATAAACGAAATAAAAAAATAAAGCAAAAAAACAATGAATTTTAGCAAAAAAACAGACAAACTCTTTATTTACGCACACTATTAGTAGTGCTGCGGCTTTGGGCGCAATGCTACTTAGTGATGCGGCTGACCTAGTTAACGCACGTGCGCGATGTTTCAAACAGATTCAGCCGTCTACAGTACCAAGATATTATTTACAGTTCAACATGATAAAACAACGAGGTAGCTATTGGAAGTTAAATGTGCAAGCGGACGAAAACACTTATATATATATATATGTATGTGTATATAGATATGCATATGTATGTATGTATTTGTGTATATATATATGTGTGTATAGGTATATGTGTATGTGTATGTTTACGTATATTCTAGATAAGTCTTCTAGTTAATCGTGGCCAGTTATTAATATCATGTATATATTTACTGTAGAGGAAACCACCTTTGTAGCCCTCGGGCTGTGTGGAATCCTCTAGAAACAAATAAAGCATTATATTATATATAAATGTGCAATTATTGAAGACTGTTCCGCTAAAAAGACTGCTATAATTTCGAGAAGACGTTGCTGTAAGAGAAGTGGGACTCGATTGAGAGACTGACTTGGGATGTGGCATTTGAGAAGGAGAATATGATGGCGGGATTGTTACATTTTCATTACAAACGGACTGAACGTGAAATGGATTTTCTGCGACTTGAGATTGGGACTGAGAGCGGGAATTACCCTGAAGAATTTGTGACAGCTGTTTTTGCTCAGATTGGTCAAGTTTATTGTCGTATTCTTGGATACTTGCGAGTGATTTATGACCAGTGATTTGCATCACTCTTTGAGGAGCAACGCCAGATTTTACCAGAGTTTGAACCGTGGTTTGAGTGGTTCGTGATACGACCAGACAAACCCGCTGCTTTAGCTGCATTTTTCATTAACTCTCCCAAGCGATGTTCCCCCATTGGAGTGGGGTAATACCAGATTTGGGATTCTGGACCAAGCCGTTTCTCTGGTATGGGTGTGAGATAGAAGGGGCTATCAGCTGTTTTTCTGCATTCTGGTCTGGCCATAGAGTACAGCTTGAAGAAGGCCACGGGGTTGTGCGAGTCATCACAGCCGGTCGGGGCGTACAGGCGAGGTGGTGTCAGGCGAGAATCATCGCGGTGGCTGCCGTCCAGAGTCTTGCTGTCTCGCTCGGCCCATTCCAAAAACGCTGCTCCGTCAACGTCCTGACCAAGTGTGATGTCACCAAAACGGAGTTTTCTATGTTCATCACGTCCTCTAAAGCCAAATATTTTACCAAAAAATAAAAAAAGGGAAAATTGAAGACTCTGTGGAGAAGATGATCCGAGCTGCTTAGCTTCAAACAGCCTAGTTTCCTCTTCAGAAGAAAGTGACTGAGCTGCGTTGGACTTCCGACCCTTGCCTTTCTTCTTCAAGTCCATTTTCTTGAACTTGAGGGCCTCATTTGATTTGTGGAACTCACTGGAGCGAAGGGATACGGCATAGCCAGTGTCCTTGAGATGTCTGAATGAAAAAAAAAATCACGGTAAGAGATTTTTTCTTTCTAATCTATTTAATTTTAACCTAGTTTGAGTTTAAAGTTTAATTTTATTGCGAGACGTATATGACCTGGCTGATAATATTGTACCCGTCTTAAATTTAAAAGCAGTCCAGTTTGTAACTAAACTATTGTGGATATAACTAGTTGGCTGGGTTTTTTTTGTTTTTTTTTTTTATTTTGAGTATGTGCACGGCCGTAGTTACCTCTCAACGCTGTTCTTTATAGCTTCAAGGGAACACGGCTCGTACTCGCTGCCATCTTTTTTCCTAATTCCGATGAACATTTCCGCTAGATATTCATTTAGACTTATATTTTCAATCAACCGTGGTTTCCGTCGATTTTCCCACAGCCATCTCTGAACATTTTTGACGTCGCGATTTGTGCTTGTAACTGTGTTCTTCTTCTTTTGTGAATCAATAAAAACAGACACGTCTGTTACTGATGCGTCTCTACTAGTACTTCGAACTGGTTCAAGACTTTCTAAAGCTCCACTTAACTCTGTGTCAAATAGTGGCTCACACAGTTCTAAAAATTCAGCATCTGTCATCAAATCATCAAAATCGTCAGCTGTGACGGTAGCCATGTTTGCTGTCGTCTGCTTGTTTAAGAACAAAAAGTAGTCCGACGTATGTGTGTGACGTCAGTGACGTCAGAAAAATCTGTATCCAATATGAGAAAAAATATTGGACAGTTGTCGTTTATACATAATATAGTAGGGAGTGGACAGTTAGGTGTATAATAATATACCATACTACTAATAATAATATCCTGATAAATCAACAACCTAATTTTAATTGGATAGCTTCCCGCTGGACAAAAGTTTGACGAGCGCACGTAATGCATTGCGAGTAGGGGAGATTGGGGTACACTGGGACATTGTTCACCTTTTCGCAAAAATCTCTGTTATTATTGTCCCGTAGTGTAGCCTTCTATACTCTCGTCATAACTTATATTTAGTATGACTATGTCATACAACAAATTCTGAAATATGTGTTATACTTTTCTCCAGAATTCGTTTTAAAAAACGTAAGCAAATGTGTCACAGTTTGCCCCACTATGGGGTACACTGGGACACACTCACTGGGGTGCGATGGGACAATAATCAAAGTACATCTTATAAAAGTATATACTAATATATTTTATAGGGTTTTAGAAGATTCAATAGAGATGGTTTAGTTAGTTGCTATTTTAGACCCATGCTTCACGTAAAATGTTTCTCAGAGGCCAAATTTAAGGAAAAAAATAGTTTGTGTGATTCTCTTTCTAACGAAAGCATTTGATTCGAAACTGTTAGTAAAACTCATCAAATTTGATAGGACTAGCAATTACTACCATTAGGATGAAAAATAAATTTCACGATTTGATTACTATGGCCCCAGTGTGCCCCGGCAAAAGTGTCACAGTCCACCCCGGGTGTATGATATTTTTCTTTTTATAAAAAAAACCTAATATATACATCTGAGATAATAGATCCATATAATTAATGTGTACTCTTGCCCATCCTCTCTCAGTAATAACAAATCAACGATGAAGTACAGCTAAAAATTTGGTATAACAAAATATCATCCTCCGTCGTAAAAAATTACTGAAAAACAGTTTTGTTGCCCCTAATTTTTTTCCCAATAATAGGTTTTATTTGTAATCAATATAGGTGTTATATAGGGGTGGTAGCTTTCTGCTGATTATATTGTAATGTGCTTCCTGTACTCAACAATGGCGCTTGATGGCTTGTCCCACTGTACCCCAATCTCCCCTACATGGAGTTCTAGAATGAGCCAAACCTATAAATCAAGACATACAAGCCAGACCGATGCTTATTAAAAGAATACCCTTTGTTGGCCCATTCTCGGGATATGAAACGTTTTTGGCGAACTCGTGTCAATTCTAAATAAAAGGTCGTTGAGCTTAAATGATGTCACTAAGCTCCAGGTGAATCCAGAGAAATGAGCTAATTAAATTTCGGAATAGTTATATTGCTATAAGGCTAAACTCTTAGAAATTTATCTCATGATATCGTTGATATTATCCACACAATCGAGAAAGATTTTCATGAATTTTGGTTATCACAGCAATAAGCTACGATAGGCTTTATTTTAATCTCTCTAACTTTATAAGCGCCACAAATAAAACGCTTGGTTACCGGTTGCCATCGCAACCATATTCCAGAAACTATTAGTAACTAAATTTGGTATTCAATTAAATGTAATCCCTCTGTTGATGGATTGCAAAACATCATAATCTAAAAATATGAAGGAAAAGAGAACATGCCATTATCTGTCTATCTACTACGCATACCGAATTTGTAGAAAACCCCACAACGATCGAAGAGAAATATCTCGAAAAGTAGTAAGAATATTTTGCCGCAATAGACAGCCAAATTATCAGAATAAAGGTAGCATTCCCGTGTCTCTCTTATAAGAATTAAACATTTTCCTTAAGGTTCCAGTTAAAACTCGAGATATACATTGTCCTTTAAGAGGGATTGATGGCTCAATAAACGGCAAATATTATTCCCATTAGTGTGTTCTAATTGGTTTGGGAAATATAATTTTCAGTGCTGTAGCAATCAAATTGTTTTCCGCAAGATCCTGTGGAAAATAATAAAACTTTGGATAAATTGGTCATGTTTAATTCTTGTTATTTTGGTGTGGGGGTTAACGGTGTCTAGATAGCAAGGGCCAGATCCGACATTCAATATTCAGCCGTCGTCCATAATAGAATTCCCAAGTCAAGAATAATGGGACAAAATCCAATGTATTTGTTTTAATAGGCTGCAATTCATACGATGGATTTTGTAAGCATTGACCAATAGCGAGTACATCATTGTATAACATTGTTCATGCGCCTCAGTGGACGTATAATCCCTCCCCCGTATTGTATCCCAGATTAAAAAATACTTACCGATTCGATGTCAGCAGGCATGGAATGGATCAGGCTGGAGGGCAATGGAACCTTCGGCTAACAATAATTACCGTTAATCTTTCTCTTGTTTAATTCACGTGACTCACATTTTATGTTAAAGCACTAGTGAAAGGATTCAAACCACTGGAAGTCATCCTCTATTAAAGCAGGTGCAGGCTTTCCCATTACATCGATAACTAATATGTAATGAAAACAAATGATCTTTAAGAAGCTAACAAAGAAATGATACTGATACACGAATCGGCATTACCGACAGTCATCAAGCAATCGTGTTTGTTTTTGTCCCAAAGGCGAAACACCACGTTGAATGTTGGTATCCGTTCAGTGGCATGGGTGAGAATCGTGTGTCTTGATGGGTCAGTTCAAATTTCTTAATGGAGTTCGGGATTTTCATTGACCAGTGGCAATAATTGAGAAAAATGCAGCTTCAATCTGCTTATATTGAAAAACTGCTTCTCATATGTTGTTTATAGTAGGCCGGCCAAGGAGACGAAATGTAACTTTTGATGGCATTGTTTGTTACAATGGGTACCCATGCTAAATTAGTTCTCTGTGTGATAGGGTTCAAGGTGGGAGGGCATACCACCCGGATTTTATACGTTAAAGGTCATTTCGGGGTAACTTTTGGGGCTAAATAAGATGAAAATTGGTAAAAGTACCAAATTTCCATTTTGATGTTTTTTACCAATGAATATCCACGCTAAATTGGTTTTATGTACTGTATGGTTTTAGCACAGGTATGGCTAGCTCGTTAATTATTGGAAATGAGGTCATTTTAGGGTCACTTTATGGGTCGAATGAGATCAAAGATGCTGTTTTATTTCATATATTTTGTGCTGTTTGTTATTTACTTCTGTATGCAGTATGGTTCCAGGTAGGATGGATACTAAGACAACTTTGGCAAGTTGAGGTCATTATCAGATCATTTCGAGGTCAAATAACATCCAAAGATGGCCAAAAGATGGGCCTTAAAACAATTTAAAACATTTTTGTGTGAAATTCCTTGTAAAAAAATGCGTATCAAATCTGAAGTAGTTCTGCGGAGTGAATTTTTATATATTAGTGTAGGGTAATTATATCAATCATCATGCGTTAATTCAAAATGACGCTCACGTGGGTTCATCCATAAATCGCCCTTTTTCAGGTTGTTCATATAATAGTCATTATTCTTAGCCCATTGTGCAAATTAGTTAACGCAAAGTTAGTCTCCCATCAAGTCTAGTATCTTTCGCATATTTTGAATCTGTTTGCTTAGTTTTCAGCTTAAAATATGATGTTTTAAGTAAAAATGGCGGACAGTTGGAGTAATTAGAAAATCACATTTTTCATGTTGCTCGTGTAGCTCAAGCCTAGAATTTTATTCCCATTTTACATCTATTTACATATGCCAAAAATCAAGATTTGATGGTCAAGTTCAAAATGGCGACCATATTGGGTCATCTGAAAATCATAATTTGTCTTGTTGCTCGTGTAATTCAAGGCATTATTCTGACCTCACTGAGCAAATTTATCAAAACCGAAGGATTTTTATGCATAGCCTAACAACTTATGCCCATTTAGAATCTATTTTCATAAGCCAAAAATCAAGATTTAATGGTCAAATTCAAAATAGCGGCCATATGGGGTCATCTGAAAATCACAATTTTTCCTGTTCCTCGTGTAGTTCAAGGCATTATTCTTAGCTCATTTTTCAAATTTAGCAAACCTGAGGAATTTATAAGCATAGCCCAACATCCTATGCCCATTTTGAATCTAAATACATATCCCACAGATCAAGATTTGATGATCAAATTGAAAATGGAGTCCATATGGGGTCATCTGAAAATCACACTTTTTCCTGTTGCTCATGTAGTTCAAGGCATTATTCTTACCTCTCTGTGCAAATGTATCAAAACTGGGAGATCTCTATGCATAGCCTAACATCCTATGTCCATTTTGAATCTATTTACATATGTCTAAGATCAATATTTCTTGGTAAAATTCAAAACGGCGGCCATATGGAGCCATCTGAAAATCATATTTTTCATGTTGCTTGTTTATTTCAAGGCACTATTCTTCGCTAACTGTGCAAATTTATCAAAACTGAGGGATCTGTTAGCACAGCTAAACAACTTACGCTCATTTTAAATCTATTTGCGTATCCCCAAGATCAAAATATATTCTGTTGGCATAATCTTCAGCTGAGAATACAATTATTAAATCCAAAATGGTGACCATGTGGGTTCATCTGAGTCTTTGATATATGTTGGCACTTGTGGGAAGTTGATGCTGGGTCGACATCGGGCATTACAGACTAGTCTTTTGTGTTAAATGCCGTCATTTACATCTGACGACGATACAGCTCACCAATCTCCAATGTACGAGTTGTCACAGCGAAACAGCTCACCAATCACCAGTATACGAGTTGTCAGAGCATTTCCATCATAGCTCTCTAGATTTGTATCTAATACCGCTTATGCCGGTGCTAGGGGCCGTGTGGTCATATCATCCAAGTTGCCACATGAACAGGTACAATAAAAGCGTACCTGAGATACAACACATATCACGAATCATTAGATTCTTGGTATGTGCTTTAGAATAGGTTAACCAGAGGACTATTCTGCGAAGTCATGTGACGCAGTCAGTATGTCGGCACCTCTTCCCACTTCCCTTATATGTGTTGTAATTTTTCCTGTATATGGCGAGATTCTGCTGGTGGACGTTTCGTCTCCGAGGCCCGCCCCCTGTACAGACCTTTTGGTCTTTGATATATGTTGGCACTTGTGGGAAGTTGATGCTGGGTCGACATCGGGCATTACAGACCAGTCTTTTGTGTTAAATGCCGTCATTTACATCTGACGACGATACAGCTCATCAATCTCCAATGTACGAGTTGTCACAGCGAAACAGCTCACCAATTACCAGTATACGAGTTGTCGGAGCATTTCCATCATAGCTCTTTAGATTTGTATCTAATACCGCTTATGCCGGTGCTAGGGGCCGTGTGGTCATATCATCCAAGTTGCCACATGAACAGGTACAATAAAAGCGTACCTGAGATACAACACATATCACGAATCATTAGATTCTTGGTATGTGCTTTAGAATAGGTTAACCAGAGGACTATTCTGCGAAGTCGTGTGACGCAGTCAGTATGTCGGCACCTCTTCCCACTTCCCTTATATGTGTTGTAGTCATACTCTCATTTTGCTCTTATAATTCAAGGTATTGTGATTACATGGAGCTGAAAGTAGGATTTCTCAAAAGCCAAGCCCCTTCATAATACAGATCGATCTGACTATTTATGGGCCTAGTTTGGCACTACTCGTACAATCATCAGCTATAAAAAAATCATCGACAGACAATATAATGGTTACATAATCACTATTATGCCTACCTTAAACCTTACATTACATACAGTAATTCGTAACAATTAGTATTGTAGATATTAATTTATAACCGATTTGTACCCATTTTTGACCTCATTTACCAAAACGTTACCCTAAAATGAACTTAATTTGAATAATTAACGTGTTATCTATGACTAATTTAAAACTTACACTACATACTACTGATTCAATTTGGATACTCATTCGTAACAATTAGTACTGTCAATATCAATTTATAACCGATTTTCACCAATTTTTGACCCAAATATGACCTTAAAATGACCTTAATTATATTAATTAACGTGTTATCGATGACTACATCCAACCCTACACTACATTCAACTGATTCAACTGGAATACCCAATCGTAACAATTAGTACTGTGCATATAACCGATTTTCGCAAGTTTTTGACATTATTTGACCCAGAAGTGACCCCAACATGACCTTAATTGGCCAAAATCAGGGTGGTATCCCCTCCTACCTTGATCCCTACCACTCAAAAAACTAATTTAGCATAGGTACCCATTTGTAACTCAAATGACCTTAACTCTTATAGTAAACGTGTTATCTATGACTACCTGACACTCTACACTACTTACAACTAATTCAGCTTGGATACTCATTGGTAACAAACAATGCGGTGGATGTTAATTTATAACCGATTTTTACTCATTTTTGACCTTATTTGACCCAAAGAGTGACCCTAAAATGACCTTAACTGGCCAACATCAGGGTGGTATCCCCTCTTACCTGGATCCCTACCACTCAAAGAATTTTAAAATGGGTAACCATTTGTAACAAAAAATGCCAGCTTTTTTGAGGTCTTTGGCCGACTACATGGGGTAAAGGGTGAGTGGTGTTTGCGGCATCAACAAAATCTGGCAGATTCTGTTCAGTTTGAAACTTGGTATAGATCATCGATGCATGAAGAAACTTCAAAAGAATGACCAAACCAGTTTCCCTGATTCGGTGAAAACCTTGGCGGCCATCTTTAATTTATGCAAAATCTTTAATGATATATATCTCTGATATCATTCAAGTGCTCTATACGAAACTTGGTATACAGCATCGATGTATCAAGAGACCCGCACTGTATGAGCACATCAGTTCCTCGGAGTGGCGGGAAGGATGGGCGGCCATCTTTAATTTATGCGAAATCATTAAAGATCTCTATCTCGGATACGGTTAGAGTGCTCGATGTAAAATTTGGTATATATCATCGATGCATCAATAGACTTACGATAAATGACAGTTCTGGCGTTTCTGATTGGGCGGAAACCTTGGTGGTCATCTTTAATTTATGCAAAGTCTTTAATGATGTATATCTTTGATACCACTTCAGTGTTCTATATGAAACTTGGCATACAGCATCAATGTATCAAGAGACTTGCAATGAATAAACCACATTAGTTCCTCTGAGTGGCGGGAAGGATGGGCGGCCATGTTTAATTTATGCGAAATCATTAATGATCTATATCTCTGATACCATTCAAGTGCTCGATGTAAAATTTGGTATACATCATCGATGTATCAATAGACAGTTCTGGTTTTTCTGATTGGGCGGAAACCTTGGTGGCCATCTTTAATTTATGCAAAATCTTTAATGATGTATATCTTTGATATCATTTCAGTATTCTATATGAAACTTGGTATACAACATCCATGTATCAAGGCACTTGCAATGAATAACCACATCAGTTTCTCTGAGTGGTGGGAAGGATTGGTGGCCATCTTTAATTTATGCGAAATCATTAATGATCTCTATCTCTGATAAATTTCAAATGCTCGATGTAAAATTTGGTATACATCATCGATGCATCAACAGACTTATGTAATGAATACCGGTTTCTCTGATTGGATGGAAACGTTCGAGGCCATATCTACTGGCAAAAATTTTCATAATCTGTATATTTGTCACTTGACTGCTTGGTGTTCCTGAAGTCTTGCTTCAAATTGAATACATTATGAATGGCTGGCGCCCAAAGCCGAGGGGTTTTCAAATGCTCAGCTTCGTATTAATAGAGCAATAGAAAACGTTAACGGTAAAATTTTTATATTTAGTAGCTGATGATGATCCAAATGATCTGGGGTCACTTTCAAGAGAGAAAAACGGTGCTCATGATTCTCAGTAAGATTCTGTTTATCCTATGTAGATATTCCGCGCGGATTCAGAGATACTGGAGTTTGGAATGTAAATATGATATTTAGGCATACATGTAGTATGCAAATGAGATTTAGTTGATGTTCCAAGTGAACTCAATGCAATGAGCTATACGTTGGAACATTCACACAGCTATTCTCTAAGTCTAATCTCCTTCAAACTTCAGCAAAGATAAAGATATCTCAGAGCACTCGGTGTACGGACATTTCCGCCAGTCGACATTTCCCCCAGCGGACATTTCCCCCATGGACATTCCCTCCAGTGGGCATTTTCCCCAGTGGACATTTCCCCCAGTGGACATTTCCCCCACCCTATATTTTTATATTTACATGTTTTTAAAATAATTTGGCAATAATACAATTTTTTTCTGTAGATAAGGATTTCCACATAATGTTTTACGATAAATGAGTCACAATGTGATAAGATATTATACATATACACAGTATATACAGTATTATACAGTCTAATCGCACATTTTAAAACAATATGAAAGATGTATACATGGTATATAGCGTAACATTATCTTAGGGATCGTTTCCATTAATCGTTTTTTCTTCAGTCGCGATTTTTCTTCAATTTTCTCGATTGAAAAACGATCAATCGCGAATCAGTCGCGAGGATATCGAGAAAAAAAAATGAGAAAAAACGATTGAACCTTTTCTGGAAAAAACCATTCTCTCGCGATATCGTTTTTGAATCGTTTACCCATGCTCGATCCGTTCTTGATCGCGAATCTTCAATCGCGAGAGAATCGTTTTTTTTCAAGGCGCGAGAGAATCGTGAGGCGGAGTGATATTTGACACATAGGCCGTGTTGCCGTCGTACGCCGCTCTATCCGCGAACTGGGAACTACATGTAATGTTGATTGCGGATTTGTCGATGGAAAAACCTATATTACTATACTATACTGTATAAATGCGTAAGATAACCGAATAATATATATGATTCACGATCTATAGTCTCCTACAAGCCGAAGTAGGGCGTATGCTGGAAATATCTTTTCATATTCCTGTACCATGCTTCCTGTGATGTTCGCGCTCAGATTTACTCTGGCGAAGCGTAAATGACAAAATTACATGTTTATTCAATAATCGTGTGAGTCGACAATGTATTAATGATACAGGATGATAGTCACAATATCTTGTTTTGTAAATACCGGGTACAGGTCATAAGTGGATTTGGGTTCGTTGATTGCATTATCAGAATGATTACGGCACAGGCTTCATAGAGGTGTGAATGGGCGCATGGCGATAACCCAGAACAGCTTAGCCCTCCAGCCGAGAATTTCTAGGTTAATTAAGGTGAAAAATAGTGTAATTAAATATGTACATTTTGTTATAGTAAAACATACATTAGGAGAGGGTATCCATTCATGTTTTGGTACAGTTTTTAACCTATTGAGATGTGAATAAGTTCAAAAAATCATCATCAAGTTAATTTTATTTATTATAAGAATATTCGCGGCAGTGATTTCATATTTATATCAAATACATATCTTTTTGATTGAATCGCATATAACGGTTGGATTCGCATATGTACAATACTTTTTATTTTAATTTTATATTTTGATAAATGAACTATGAATGATTCCAAAGGGAAGCTCAAGCCAAAAACCAACTGAATATTATATAATTTCATCTCTTACTGGATTAACCAGTTGTGAAAATTTTTACAAATAGCCCGCGCTATATATTAATAATTAAGTGCTTGCGAAGACTCAAAAGCCCCGTATGACAGTGTTATATTCAATACAGCGCCATCTATCTACACAAGGAAAATGGTGATCGTAGGAGAAAAAACCACGCGTACAGCGAAAATCTGATGAATCAACTCAAAATTTCAGCCCGCACAGATGCCAAAAACGTTCACGGAAAATACTACACAAGAAATCTGGAATAATACCAGCTTTAAAACACAGAAATACCCAAAATAATAGACGAAATTGCAAGTGCAAATGACCCAATCTGACCATATCCGGGCCTGTGTCCCGTACAAAATATATGTAAATATGAAGTTATAATTATATGCATAACCATTATTCCTATGTATATATATAGATATATTTTTTCAATTTCTTTCAATATCCCCATCGTATCTATATAACCGCCAACTGTACAGAAACACGCTATAGTTTTACACTAGGCAAAGAATGGAAAAGGAAGAACAAAAAATGATCGAACTTTATATAGTCTGACTGAAGTGTTAGAAGCTCGAACGTGTATGCGGGTCAGTCAGGCTGAACCAATGGCGTACTACTTTCGGCTATAATCCTCAATCGTTTTTTTTCAATCGTTTCTATTTTCTCGATTAAAAAGCGATTGAATCGCGATATCGCTTTTTATTCGCGAGAAATTTCTCGATTGAAAAACGATTGCCAGCAGAAAAAAAACCATTCGAACAGCGATCGCGAAGGAATCGTTTATTTTGAAGAAAAAAAACCATTCCCTCGCGCCTTGGAAAATCGCGACTTCGAGAAAATTTGACGAAATAAACGATTCATTCGCGAAAGATAATTGGAAACGGTGCCTTAGGTCGGTGTCATGAATCCATTTGATGAACATAAAACTGAACTGAAGTGCAAACAGGGAAAAGATAGAACAAAATTATATTGTTTAAAAATACATCTTTTATTTTACCATCGTATGTGATATGTTTTCTTAAAATGTTAAAATGTATACTACGTATATGAATATTATGTATTGTTTTAAAATGTGCTATATGACTGTATAATACTCCTATATACTATGTATATGTATAATATATTATCACTATTTGACTCATTTATCCTAAAACATATGTGGAAATCCAGATATCCTTTTTAGATGAATAAAAAAAAAATTGTTTTTGCCGAATTATTTAAAAACTATGTTCAAAATAACCTAAAAATATAGGGTGGGACAAATGTCCACAGGAGGAAATGTCCACTGAGGGAAATGCTCACTGGATGAAATATCCATGGGGGAAATGTCCGATGGAGGAAATGTCCACTGGGAGAAATGCCCTGGATTCAGAGCAGTCTATGTATTTCCCCGTCGGATTAAAGATGCGAGAAGAATCAAACAATTCTTTATCGTTTCTTATCTTGTTCCACATGTCAGTTACGAGGCTAGCACTATTATAATTGATTTCATTTCGTTCAGTTGAACCAGTACCTTGCAAAAACATGGATAATACTTCTTGCCTTCGCCGTCATTCTAACTTAATATTACTATAGCACGTAGTATGATTAGACTAAAATACATGAATGAATATATACACTTTTAATTTTCAGCGTTCAATGACATGAAGGATGTATAAAGTTTTCTTTCTTTTCGTTTCTATGTATTTGCCCATGCATTTTCATCGATTAATTCCTCCCTTTACCTGATATTTCTGTTCCGTTTTTGGTTTTTGAGCGTACAATTCGAAGAGCCTTGGGATTGATTCTCGTTAAAATTTACTTCCCAATATCGATGAAATTCAATCCGCGTAACCCAAATTCTAACAAACAGATTTATAGCTAGTGAAGTTTTTATTGCTCAGTGTAACTGTCTCACTTCGAGAGATCCTTTCTCTTCTGCTCACTGTAACTGCGTAACTCCAGCTTTTGACATCACTTTCCTGAGAGCGTAAGTGCGTAACTTCGGCGAATTTTACTTTTTGTTTCTCTCAGCTTACATCTAATTGCGTAAACTCCAGTGATGGACCAGTTCATTTCACGCAACGGTAAATGCGTAACTTCGTAAGATCCTTTATCTTTTTCTCAGCGTAACTGTAACTCAAGCTATATCGGTCTCTCTTTTTTCGGACAGCGTAAATTAAATATACCTGCACCGAGAAAATAATTGTGTTGTTTTAACAAAATGTTGCGCTAAAATGGCTTCAACACAAAAAGTTTGATATGAACATGATTTTGTGTTGACTTCCATATATCAACACAACATCTAGTTGAGTTAACACACATCGGTGTTGATTGTAACCCAAATTTGTGTTATTGTCCCCCGCCGCAACGCGGCCGGGGACTTTAAAATGGTTCTTGCTTCTATGTGTCCGTGCATGCACGGACATGTCCGTGCAAATACTTCGTAAGCAATAACTTCTAAATGCTTTGTCGGATTCCTCCGAAATTTGGCATCTGCATTCTTTGCGACAAGACGTCTCTTGGTATTACGTTTCAGCAAGATCCGCCTGTAGGTGACGCCACTGGGGTCTTGCTTCTATGTGTCCGTGCATGCACGGACATGTCCGTGCAAATACTTCGTAAGCAATAACTTCTAAATGCTTTGTCGGATTCCTCCGAAATTTGGCATCTGCATTCTTTGCGACAAGACGTCTGTTGGTATTACGTTTCAGCAAGATCCGCCTGTAGGTGGCGCCACTGGGTCTTGTTCCAATCTTTAGTGCATGCCCGTGGATGTTCGTGCAAATGCTTCATAAGCGATAACTCCTAAATGCTTTGTCGGATTCCTCCGAAATTTGGCATCTGCATTCTTTGCGACAAGACGTCTGTTGGTATTACGTTTCAGCAAGATCTGCCTGTAGGTGGCGCCACTGGGTCTTGTTCCAATATTTAGTGCATGTCCGTGCAAATACTGCGTAAGCGATAACTCCTAAATGCTTTGTCGGATTCCTCCGAAATTTGGCATCTGCATTCTTTGCGACAAGACGTGGCTGGTATTACGTTTCAGCAAGATCCGCCTGTAGGTGGCGCCACTGGGTCTTGTTCCAATCTTTAATGCATGTCTGTTCATGTTTGTTCAAATCCTTCGCGAGTGATAACTTTCGAACAATTTGTCGGATTTCTTCGAAATTTGGTAAATGCATTCCCTGCGACAAAACACCGTTGGTGATGCGTTTCAGCAAAATCCACCCGGAGGTTGCGCCACTAGAGTTCATTCCATTATTCCATGCTGCAAGTGATAACTTAGAAACACTTGGTCGAATTTCTTTGAAATATCCTACATATGTACCTTTCTGGGTAACATGAGAAACGTTGCGGCTCATCGGATTCTTCTCAAATTTGGCATGCATTTACCATGCCAGGAGCTGTTGCTTGGGATTGCCTTTCGCTCACTTGCACTCACAGGTGGCGCCACCTGGTGGCAACATCACAAATTCGTTTCCGGGTAATAACTTGAGAACTGACCATCGGATTCTTCTCAAATTTTGTATGAATGTACCGTGACATAAGATGTCGCTTGATAATGCATTTCACTGACTTGCGCCTGGAGGTGGCGTCACCTGGTGTCAAAATCTAAATTTGGTTTCTGGGCAATAACTTGAGGACCATCATCGGATTCTTCTCAAATTTGGTATGCAGATGTCCCCACGATACTATGTTCCTTGGGATTGTATTTTCCCCCGCTTCTGCATACAGGTGGCGTCTCCTGGTGGAAAAATTTGTTTCCGGGCAATAATTTGGCAACTGCTTATCAGATTATTCTCAAATTTTGTATTCATATGTGACCCGCCCCAAATAACATGAACACCGGTGGGCATCTAGTACCGGCAATAACTTGAGGACCCCTCTTCAGAGTCTCAAAGTTCATATGCCGATACCATGACATGAGATGTCATTTGGGATTGTGTTTTGCCTGCTTGCACCTACAGGTGGTGACTCCTTGTGGCAAAGTCTAAATTTGGTTTCTGGGCAATAGGTTGAGGATGCCTTCATATTCTTGTCAAATTTAGTTTGCAGATAATATGCCATGAGTTGTCTCTTGGGGTTGCATTTCGGTTACATAATTTTCATGCTACATGGTAAAGAAAATATATTACAGTAGCAATCAACATTCAGTCAGCCATTCGGAGTTGATCTCAAAACCTGGGAAGGTGGAAAGACCCCTCTGCTTCTTACGCCTGTGAAGTAGCTGTTGCCATCCTCGTGAATATCTTCTGAAACTGACAGCGCTTATAAATATTGCTGCCATTTTGGCGGGGGACCTAGCATCCTCTGGCTGCTTGTTTTCATTTCAATTCTGGTGCTAAAATGGCTTCAACACAATTTTATTCGCGGTGTGTGTTTTTCTGAGACCTTAACTGTGCAACTTTGCCAGCAAGTTTCCCCTCTTTGTCAGCGTAACTCCATCATTAAACGCTTTCTTCTTTTCTCACCTAACTGCGTAACTTCTCAACTTAGCTTGTAGACGATCCCTTTATATTCTGCATTGCTTCATCTGACACTCTCTTTAGTCCTCGTCATAACTGCCTAACACTGGATATGCCGATAATGTCCGGCTCCTATCTAATAACCTAGCTAGGATATTTTTTACTCTATTTGCAACTCATGTACCGCATATTTTCCCAACCGAAACAAACGAAAATAGTCCTTGTGCTCCATTGTTTCCATTCACTCTGTCGGGTCATTTAGGTTATTAATCTTCTCTTTCTTCAACCTAACGCTCTCGGATAAGTGTTGTGATGATTACACTGTCTTGTCCTTTGTCCAACGTAACACACTCGCGGAACGAATATATAGACAAACTCGACATGATGAGGTATATATTCATGTATCGGATACTACCAGTAACTCCAGTTCGATTGGATTTATATTCAATTTGGACTGTAATCGAATTTATTTGCCTGTTATCTTTATTGGAACGAGGACAACGAACTGATTAATTCTAACAACATTTTCTATATTATATGACCTGGAGATGTACGCTTCGATGATTTGCCTGACAACATTCTGCGATGGCGTTATGTCAAATAAATAGCAGGTTACAGTAACCTGCATGCCAGTTTGTCCGAGTGCGTTATGTTTAACAAAGAGCACATTAATAACCCCCGCTGTCAGATCTAGTATCGTGACAATTTCTCGATCTGTTATTTCTCCCTTTATATTTCATCTGTCCACCTTCATTGATAAGTATCTTATTTACTCCCTTCAGACCTATCTGGTGAGTGGGGGACTAAGGATTAGCTGTGGCTACTATTAATATGATAGATATTTATTTGCCATATAAGGCGCCCCACTTGGAGCGAGTACATGTATATAAAAATTACAAAGAAACATAAAATATATATAGCATAAGAGCACAGTTACATTGAGAGCACAATCACATTACGTACAAAGGACATAAAATATATATAGCACGAGAGCACAATTATATTAAGAGCACAATCACATTATGAAAAGAATTACATGTATAACACAATTATATTACATTAAAAATAATTACATACCCCTATATAATATGAAATGGCGAAAACCTTCTCATTATATATGGGCCGCATCTATTTACCTCATCATCAGAAACAATGGTAATGATCTTGCAAAATTATCTGAGCACATCCGACACACGGGTTTGGTTATGACACTGATCGCCTTGTTACGTCATATCTATTATCTGTCACGACCGTATTTTAGGAAGGATCAAAATCATTCATTCATAAACCTGCGCAAGTTACATGGATATGAGGCGATCAGGTTTGAGAAAATATACCTAGATAAACTGTCATCGTGTAAACGGCAGACCGAGTAGCTGATAAGCTCTGCATAAAAGGGAATAATATCCGATAATGCCCGACCACTATCTAATAACCTACCTAGCATATTCTTTTCCTTATTTGCAACTCCGGTATGACATATTTTTCTCAAGAGAAACATATAAAAATAGACATTTTGTCCCGAGATATTATTTTTAGTTCACTTTGACAAGCCATATGCGTTATTAACGTGTTCTTTGTTCTACCTAACGCTCTAGGATAATTGTCGTGATTATTACACTAACGCGCTCGCAGAACGAATATGGACAAACCCGACATTATAAAATATATCTCTATGTTTCGAATACCATCAGTAATTATAGTTCGGGGGCAATTATTTTTAATGTCGATGCAATCAAATTTATTAGCTTGTCATCGCCATTGAAACGAAGATGTCAAACTAATTAATTATATCATTTCCTATTTTCCAGTTGACGTGGTTTGGCTGGTCATATTCGTCCCGCGAGTGCGTTAGGTCGAACAAAGCGCACGTTAGTATAACCAGCATGTCAGTTTCTCCGAGGGCGTTAGGTTGAACAAAGAGCACGTTACCGACTCCCGCTGTCGCGTCTGACAGCTGCTCGACCTGCCCATTGTCCGAGCGCGTTACGTAGAATAAAGAGAACGTTAACAGACCGTTAGACGTACGTTAGGAAATTTGGAGAGCGTTTGGGAGCGTGTTAGGCCTCCCACTGAGCGCATTAATTGGAAGCTCGTTAGTCCGTTAGATGAACCCGTTAGGCGAACCTTTAATCTGGTCGGTACTGTATATTCAGAAGGCTGTATTGTGCCATCAGATCTTTTAGGTTATGTTTTTGAGAACATAGCAGATCATCGTTCAGGTCTCCTACTATAACAATAGACGGATTTGAATCCAGTGCCTTTTCGCACGAGTAGGCTATGCAGTCCCAAACATTTCCTAGACTTTCTGCTCGATAACAGTTACAGAGCAGGAATGAGCTATTTTTCCACTTGATCTCGAGCCATATCATTTCACAGAAGGAGCTTTCCAGATCATACCTACGGGTAAACCCCAACTCACTGGAAATATAAACTAATAATCCTCCTCCCTGATGGGTGCATGGTAGTTTTCAACTAGAGTATCATCGATTTTAACCATATAATCTAAATGAGTTTCTGTAAAACAAACTATATATCACATATGTAATCCGCTAGTACTTCAAATTTCAATCTAATACTCTGAATATTCATATGGAAAATAGCTAATCCTTTATCACATAAGTCATGTTGCGGACCTGGATTGATTTCTACGTCACCACATAACAATATTAGAATATGCAAATATCCGAAAAATTCTACACAATTTTCAGAAGATAATGATTTTAACTTGCAATACATAGATTAGTGCACCAGACATTGTATATGCAATATAACGTGTTGGGGCGAAACAAAATTGAATTGCTGAGATACATATGAGTGCCAATTATATGTAATACCATATTTGAGACAATCAGTACAAAGGAAATATATATTTTAGCGAGTCGAATTTGTTTCATGTACTTTATACATGTACACATATGTGCTATGTCGCTGTAAATTGGAGGATTAGTGGTCTGTGGACTGGGCAGCGGCACATGTCTGCATAAGTTTTTCAGTGCTCTCCAGGTAAATGCCATGACTGGAAATATGAAATTAATTCAAAAGTAAATATGACGTTGTACATGTATAAGCTCATACATGTGACATGTAGCTGTGAATCACACGTTTTTTGGCTTGTGAACTACATGATACTGTTATGGACAGCAGCACATGTTTGCAGAAGTTTACTGATGGTTTTCCAGTCCGAAACAGGCAGGGAAATATGAATTTGACCCAAAAATCAACCGGACTATTACACAAAAATACTACAATATAGTACATGTTGTTTGTGTTGAAGTTTCGCACAATTTGGATTTCAAGGACTACGTGACAGGTTTATCATGTATGTTGGCGGAACTTTATTGATTGTTTTCCAGTCCGAAACAGGCAGGAAAATATGAATTCGCAGAAAAAAGCAAACCTGCATTTTACATAACAAATACATAAATTTGGTACGTGTGCTGCGCGTTGATAAATCGCACAATTTTGATTTGGCAGACTACGTGAAAGTCTTATGGACTACGGGACATGTTGGCGGAAGTTTTCCAATGCATTGTCAGTCCCAAGCAAGGAAGGAAATATGAATTTGACCCAAAAATCAACATGACTATTACACAAAAATGCTACAATATTGTACATGTTGTTTGCGTTGAATTTTTGCACAATTTGGATTTCAAGGACTACGTGACAGGTTT
The DNA here is from genome assembly GCA_036873755.1 of Hanleya hanleyi. Classification (NCBI taxonomy): domain Eukaryota; kingdom Metazoa; phylum Mollusca; class Polyplacophora; order Lepidopleurida; family Hanleyidae; genus Hanleya; species Hanleya hanleyi. The sequence continues at coordinate 42,996 of JAVTVY010016995.1, read as the reverse complement.
ATCATCTACGCCACATGTTATCAAAACTTGGCTAATGGTTTTTTAATCTGAAACAGGCAGGGAAATATGAATTTGCAGAAAAAAGCAAACCTGCATTTTACATAATAAATACATGAATTTGGTACATGTGCTGCGCGTTGATAAATCGCACAATTTTGATTTGGCAGACCACGTAAAAGTCTTATGGGCTACGGGACATGCTGGTGGAAGTTTCAATGCATTTCCAGTCTCAATCAAGCATGGAAATATAAATTTGACCCAAAAGTAAACATGAATTTTGAATAAAAAGAAAGAAAAATAGCACATGTTGTTTGCGTTGAATTTTCATACAATTTGGGTTTCACAGACTATGAGACAGGTTTGCCATCTACGTTATATATCAGTGGAAGATTACGGATACTTTTTCCGCGCCCAAACATACAGCAAAATGAAAAATAAACGAAAAATAAAACATGCATTTTACAGATTTACACAACATTACAAGTATATGGACCACGCCCCCTTTGTTCGTTTATTGATTTAACGACTAATTGGCTATAGTTCGATGGAACGAGACTGCCCTGCGTTAGAACATATGTCATAGAGCATGTTCGCATAGATCTGGAGTAATGAAACACTCTTGGAAACAAGAAATGACTCAAAATACAAACCCGGAAATGGAAAACAACAACATGTCTTGGTTTGCGCGACCTTGGTGACCTTCCCCACCGTACATTTTATTTCGGGAAATAGAGCCGAATAACGTGTTTGCTGGTGGAAAGGGAATATTTCCTGCCTCCTAGATTTTCACAAGCTTTCGTTTGATGGGGAAAAGAGGGAGAGAACGGGTGTAGTTTAGCCAAGGGGGGGGGGAGAGAAAATTGATGGGAAATCTGACCTGATTTGGCAACGTCGTTGAGGTTCAGCGATTTGGGTTCAGCCTCGCTGTGAGTTTCAATTCGTTTCAAATGGTTCCAAAAGGTTTCAAAAAGTTTCAATTTGGAATGGAGTCTATCGGGGGAGAGAAGAAGCGAAAAATCGCATTGTCCGTCTCTCCAAGCTGGACGGCCGCCATGCTCAATCTCTGGGTGGATGCAGGACAGGACCGGATAGATCTGGTTTCGAGATTGAGGTGGAACCCGACTATACAGAAGCAAGGCCCACTGCAATGCATTGCAATGGGGAACCCCATTATTTCAATTATGTCCAAAGAAAAAGTGAAAGATTTCGTCGGGAACCATGACGATCCCTACTGGAAATACTATGAGTCGTGGGTTCCCCATATGACAATTATTTGGCGGGAGATTTGACGTTGCGTTCCTAGACCTCCGTCTGAGCGACGGAGGTAGAAAAGTGAAAGTTTGCTTGGCCGATGTACGAATTAAACCTCCCAAAGCTATACATGGATTATCGCCTATTAAAGCAACCTAACACAGGGAAATGTAACTTCATTCTCAATCTCTCTTATCTCGATTCTGAAACTTCAAGAAAAATCACATTTGCGAGTAACGTAACATGTTCTTTAAGGTGGAAATAAAATCCGCTTTTGAAAAGCCATATCGCTTAAAACAAATATATTATTTACTTATCTCAAAATGCTTGCTTGAAGGTGAACTGAAAAGCTTTCCAATGTTCTGTTAAAATGTCATAAAACAAGAACTTCTATAGTTGTTACAATTATGTGTGGTAATAGTTCTGTGGGTTATTGTTTTATTTTGGGTATATGAGAAGCCAAAACTTATACCGAGACCAGAACTTTTAAAAACGTCATCGCTTGCCTCCCGTTGTTTTTGGAACGTCATGACGTTATAGATGTCCTCGTTCATTCATCCGACGTAGCATGACGTCACATTTGAATAAAACTTGAATGAAGGGGACCACTATAACGTCATAACGTTCTACAAACCAAGAAAGACAAGCGATGCAAGTTTTCAAGACGGATTTATAACAGGATAACCTAAATATTGTTATTAGTACAATTTTGCAAACTATATTTTCCCCAAAAGCGTATAAAAGTTATGTCACATAAGACAAGATGTATATAAGCAACAATTTAGATAAATTAAAAGCTTTGCAGTTCACCTTTAACTGAATACTGATAAAGGTATTGAGGTAGACAACATAATTAAACTTGTATCAGAGGTAACAAACGTTGAACAATTAATATGGCTTGAGAATTCTCCGTTTTCACGAAAATAAGCATCAACGGAATTTATCATGAACTTGGTTCATGAAATCTATGAATTTACATATATATATTCATCGATCCTATGAAATAGATACAAAAAAGTACAAACAATTTGCTGTGGTAGCAAACTTCGCTTGTCTATCGTGTGTCTGCCATAGCAAATGTACCAAACATGTACCTTAGTTAAGCTTCGTCTCTGGAAAACTTCACAAGTCAATGGAAATGGCGTATTTAAGTTTGACAATTTGGATTGACCAATCAAATACGCTCAAACTGGAATGTATCCCGTGATATACTGTTCTTTCTATAAAACACACTAAATACTGATAAACGTATGAAGTAGACAGCATAATAACAGCTCTAGTTTTGCCTGCGGTATTACAAATGTCACATAAAAAAGTGGCTCATAAAATATGGAGCGGCAGTCAGATTGAACGTAAAATCGAGAATTATTGGTACCTAATTAAAATACATGACACGAAAATCGTTTATATGACAAAAAAGCGAAGATCAAAGGGATGAGAGCCTTAAAAAGAACCGGAACAATTCCAGGGAGTCCAGAGTAGCGATACTTCACATCAAGTTTATATTCCATTTTCGAACGTACATAGTTTAACAAATTAAGAAACATTTCTAACGCTAAACTATCTTGTGCAAGTTTTAAATTACCGACGGTCATATTAATGGAATAATTTCAATGGAGTTTCTATACTGACGAAACTTTCAGGGGGCCACAACAAGACCCGACTTCAACAATGCAGTACAAAGGTAGTTTGAACTTCGTTTACATAGCTGCAATGATTCATGTTGTCCTGTCATGTGTGATTCGTACCGGATCAACATGCTACACCAGCGTCCATTCGTGCCCCTGTGATGGATTATTTTCTTGTGACATACCATTAACATCGACGTTTCTCAGTCTCAGAGGCAGTAGGAATTTAACTCTACCATCTGAAGCTTTCACTCCTGCAAATATATCAATCTTACACCTGAATAATATTACGGCACTGGATGTACACTGCGCAGTATTAACCGGTTTGAACAAAACGTTGACCCATTTGTATGTGAACAGTTTTTTATTCCGCGACGGACGAAATTTTCCCATCTGTATTTTCGACGGTCTAACGATGCTAAAGGTTATAGACATTGGAAATTGTAGATTAAACCACGTTGAGACGGACCGATTACTCAGATCACCGTTGGATAAATTGACAATTTCAAACAGCAGGTTGAAATATTTCATCTCACCAACGTTTTCCCCAGCTCGATCTGCTCTCCAGTTCCTAAATCTGGTTGCTAATCAGTTAACAGATACTGTTTGGGATTTCATCAAGTCACATGTGGAGTTAAGAACAATCATCATGAAATCCAACTTCCTCACCACCATACCAAGCTCCGCGTTAATCAATATGACTTATCTACAGATCCTAGACTTGAGCTACAACAACATCTTCATTGTGAATCCATTTCTTCACCCAGATGTACATCTAACATCTATACATCTGGAGGGTAACAACATATCTCAGCTGGACGATATGGCTTTCTCTGACAGGAAAATAGAAGAAGTTCATCTGTCACATCCGGTTAACCTGTCATTTCTGCCTGACCGAGCATTTCATAACATTTTTGGAATAAAACAATTTTTTGTGCAAAATAACCAGTTGAACGAAACCAACTGGTTAAACTCTGCATTGTGTAGTTCTCTTCAGGTTCTTGAAATTTCAGCGAATGAGTTCAATAGGTTTCCAAGCGGATATTTTTGTGAAAACACATCGATTGATCTTAAACTTCGCCTCAGTTATAGCAAATTACAGACAGTCGATATGACCAATATCCGAATCAAGACTGCTGATTTTGCGCATAACGCCATTTTCTCGGTAATTAGCCCAAACGCTGTTTCGGGATTATATTTTTATTCCAACGATCTTTCAGCTCTGCCACCAGTTGTATTCAGAGTAACAGAACAAGTATCAGCGAAAAAATTAGATATATCTAACAATAAGTTTTCAGCCCTACCAGCGATAGTTTTAGAGGTAGAACTAAAGAAATTGGAGATTCTGACTCTTCGAGTACATTTAATTTCTCGTAAGAACAACATAACAGCTTTGAAGGAGCTCGACATCAAATTTTGCGAGAAACGTCAAGGCCACCGCAATAATATGAAAGCTGAAGTGCGGTTAGACGTGAGCTATAACAATATTTACACATTTCCTTCCTGTGACTTGTTCATCAATGACTTCTATGTAATATCCTCTCTTTACCTGTCCAGCAACAACATTCGACACATGTTATGGAACGGCTGTCGCCACGATGTCTCCTTGAAAACCTTAGATTTGAACCATAACGGAATGGAGACGTTCATATTGTCTAACCGGATGTCCAACTGGAACCTTCGTACTTTGTCACTCCGGGGAAACAAATTAACCGCACTACAGGCAGATTTTTTCTGTATTGTTACCTTTGTGTCTCAGCTAAACTTACAGGATAACAAATTGATACAATTACCAGAAATATGCCCCCCTTATCCAGGTGGACCATTATCCTACATCGGATTGTCGGGGAATCAACTCCTGTGCTCTTGTGAAATGAGTTCTCTTGATGGTCTGATCGGTGAGAATACCGAATGCGTTAGCAACGGCACCGTGTTTCTTCGCACATTTTTAGCTAAGAAATGCAACAAAATACATATTAATCCGGTAACAGTTGTGAATGAATCCAGCACGTCTCTGATGTTGGTCGTCAGCATGCTATCCCTGTATGTCAATTTGCTTGTATGTTGGAATATGCGCAGAGAAAGGGTGATTTAGAGGAGAGTCACGAAGTCACAGCAGTACTGTTCAGGTCATTACCACTATTGAAGTTTTTGAGACTTGACCTCGTATCAGTTTGCATGTATTTTGAATTTGAGAAGAAGATTGTTGATTTACAGGGCGGCTACACAGCCAGAGTACTTGTGCAACACAAGTAGTGACGACTGTCTGGCTGAATAAAACTGATAGCACGTAAGCCTTACAAATATCAGTCCAAAAGGAAACGTTTTGAAGCATTAAATTATTCATGGGCGAGTTCGAGCTTCTGTCTATTTTTCGCTTTATTTTCATCAACAATTGCTATATGGACGATTTATGCGTTGTCAGAGTCACAAATGACTCAGTAGTACAGTGCTGACAGAACAAAGAAGGGCCTGCTTGTTTGACTTCAGCTGATCAGCTACTGGGTTCTATATTTTCATTTTATCTTTTAACCCATGAGGCTACCTTGAAGTGGCGATAACTGACAATTTATGTATATTTACTATAATTTCTCACCATTCATGCATAATGACACTTTCTATAAATATTTGGAAAATATAGTATATATGTATAAAATTATGTCAGTTCAAATCGTCTCGTGACTTAAAAGATAGGGAAAAGTGAAATTATACAACCAAGTCAACAGGTCAGTGAACAGACATGTTATTCTTTGTTCTCTCATTAATGTGTCATTTGCTAGCCACCTATGAACGTATTTACGAAAATTACCACACGGAATTTGTGTGTTTCATTTCAGAGATTCCACACATATCACGAATCGTTAGATTCTTGGTATGTGCTTTAGAATAGGTTAACCGGAAGACTATTCTGTGAACTCATGTGACGCAGTCAGTATGTCGGCACCTCTTTCCACTTCCCTTATATGTGTTGTAATTTCATTCATGTTGCGTTTGACAAATTGTTAACGTCCTTGTATACAGTTCATTAAATTAATACTCACTCTCTCTTAGTACTTTCAAAGTAAGCCTATTTGTAGAGAAGAAAAGCAACTCCGAGTAGGGATGACAATTTCATTCTGTATATTTCGCTATTAGTTATAGCATCTTCAGCAGTGAACAAAGTTACAAACAGCTCTATACGTACAGTATATATACAAGGTATAATGTGATCTTAGCCAATACACATATATGAATGGGTAAGCCAGTAATGTCAGTCAGATTGGACAGATATTAAAATGTCATTTTCAGAAAATTGTTGTAGATATTAAATGTTAAGAGATAGCAATATACAAATGTTGTGATTACAGGTGATACAATACACAATCTAATTGATGACAACAATACACAATGAATAAAGTATGGCGATATAGCGCGTATATATCTACATTGAATATTTCTACATGTCATGTTCAGATAAGGACTGTCATCTTAACATAATATAGGTATAATTCTCTTGGCAATCCACCTTAGAATTGATGGGAATCTACAAATGTTGTAACTTGCACGGCAATATACAATTATGAAACGATACACAGTCTAATTTATGAAAACTGGTTAATCTATAAATGATATTACCGAAATAATTTTACATTCAGTACATTCATGCGGATAATCAGCAGATATGTAAAAGAAGTGGGAATAACTACATTTTATAGATTTGCTTGAATTTCTCATTAAAAATATATACGCTATGTGAAATTTGGCAACACAATGTATCAACATCATATAGGTATTCCATTGGGTACTAATTGTGCACCCCTGCTGTCTGAACTATATCTGTTCTCCTATGAATATGACCATATGCAGGCGCTTTCAAAAACCGAATCATTCAAAGACCGTTCCTTCTCATTCAACAAACGCTATATAGCCGACCTTCTCGCTGTGGATATTCGCTATATAAATGACGCAGTGAAGGATATATATCCACCTTCAGATATCAATACAGGCACATCATATTTAGACCTATATCTCTATAAACATGAAACGAGCCTTCCCTCTCGTCGACTTTATGACAAAAAAGTTTTCTGGACAGTAATATTCCAGTGGGACCTGCATATGGCGTATACATATCTCGCCTATTAGCATTTGCTAGATCCTGTGTTAAATGTGACGATTTTAATCAACGTCACCAAATATTGTTGCAGAAACTTAAAGCAGCACTAAACCACCAAGCGCCTCCATTCAACGTTTCTCAAATTTGGCGATACATATGGCATGCTGATAGCAAAATACGTGCGTATCGTGCAAGATCTATGGCCTCACGTATTGTAACTTGTGTCTATTTCCGCTTATCCCGGATCTAGAGGCTGTATGAATCCATGTACTTCAAGAACAGGCACAATCAAAGCGTGACTGAGATACATCATTCTCTAGATGACGACTTTACAGCGAATATTATGGATTAAGAATACTGATCAGTGATACGGATTTGATATTTTTGGAACATCATGATGTCTTGCTGGCATCATTGAAAACTGTTGACCGCTTCTCTCTTGCAGGAAACTAGCTTTGTTTATGTATGCTGTGATTGCCTTTTTGAATTTGGTGCTAATACTGATATATGGAATATGGAATATGGAATGGGGCTTGGACGCGGATATTCTTTACTGGACGACGGCTGAATTATGAATGACGGACCAGACCCTTGTAATTACATCAATATATTTTTTTCTTTTATTCGTGTGATATAATGGAATGCATGTAAGTATAAAATAACTTGCAAATCGTTATTAGATCTCCTAATATTAGGAAATAATGTAGGTAAAGTTCAATATGATCTACGAATGACTTCGCTCACAACTACACGTATTTTGAGTTTTCCTATTCTGCAGTATTCATTGTAAACTTGTATGGATATCTTCTTCTCCATCCAAACGTTGATGAAAGCAATAGATCAGGTTATTCTCATTTAGAAGAGTGATAGCATTTTCTGTGTGCCCATATACATGATTCTCTCAATACATCATCGTCCATAATAGTTCAGATGCTCCAATTCACATCCCATACTGTTTATTTTCATCAGCGTGTTGATGCTAGGCGCCAGAAGATGGCGTTCATTCTTGTTGTTTTATGTTCATTCATAATTTGCTCTACTCCAATGTTTGTAATTTGTATGCAGTCAATCATGCTATTGGTCAGTTCCTTCAAAGCAGTATCGATATTCTTCATTTTGAGTTTAAGTGCGCATTCGTTTTGGGCGGGATATATACGCTTAGGGCTCCACCCACTTTTACTCCAGAAACGGAGATGGATCTGGTTTCTCCCTCTGAAAACTCAATGGCTTACATGTAGGTAAAGATTATTCTTCAACTCTAGAGCTTATGAGGTCGGGGTGTTACTGTATATACACAGGTCCATGGTCGATGCGTAAAACTTACTCCACGCTTTCGGCGCCAGTGTTATCGATTCCACAGCAGCAGAAGCTGATACATGACAATGTTAGATGATAGTTGAGCAGCCCCCCTTTTCCCCCAAAGACCTCGGCAGACACATTGTATGCTAGATGAAACATCTTAATATATTACTAAAGTCTCTGTGAGAACTGTTGCCGGTTTGACGAGATTTTTTCATAGCTCTAAAACGGTTATTCTAGCAACGTAGGCGGCGCGTTGTCCGTTAGGCAACGCGTTGAAGCCGATCTGGCGTTGAAGGCGATCTTTCCACACTACTAGTCTGTTAATCAATTTTGGAATGCCGGTTTGATGGATAAGAATGTCCTGGTGATAAATGCCCCTTTCCATGTCCTTCCATTGCAACAAAGGACGGGCACTTGTCTCCAATATGGCGAAAAATGTCCTAGCTGGGTTAGGAGATGGGGATCGGACACTCGTAGCCACCGGACATTCTTAGCCTCCACACTGTCTACCTACATGTAACTGTATTCCGGGTTCAGACGACATCTTAATCCTGGGTTAACAGTATTGGATACATACTTCGAAGAGCCCGTTCCTTCCCAGTAGCTCTAGATGTATACACCACGATAACACCGTATGGGATGTTTTTCAGGTTTTCTCATGGTGTATGATCGCCCGACAGAATATGTCTTATCTTCCATACACCTGGTGAGACATAGCTATCTGCTATTTAGGGAAGGGTGTTGAAAGTCAGGTCAAATGATATCAAAAGTTGTAACAGCATCTCGTAGGAGTAAGGTATTCGTCGATGTGATGATAAAAATGTTGTTTAAATGAATTCCCTGAACAATTAAGTGGCTTTTCTATAACTCCTATCAAAACTCCATTAATATGAGCCAATCAACCAGTATCGTACAGCATAAGTATCCGACCGAGAAGTAGCAGGCACTATAATATCTGTATAGGTGTCCTGTCACCTTTTCTCCAGCCTATCATTGTTGAATTATTCACCACCCCATGACGTATGATTACAGGTCTGTATACCGATAGTACCACTTCGACCTGTGGAATTGCTGTACTCGGCCCCACCACGACGGCATTCATTTAAGCTATTTCTTGTCATTTTCTTTCGAACGCTGTTCGCTTTTTGCAGATATAGTTTATCCAGTAGGTTAGTTCCACATGCAATTTATGACCTGCCCGGAAGTGTTGCACTTTTAATACTAGACTCTTGTTTACATTTTGATGTAGCCTTTCTACTACAGTAATAGTGTCGTTCAAATTATTTCGACAATGACTCGGCAACATGGCTCAAGATATATCATTGCTTATCAAGTAAGAAATCTAGCAGAAAGGCAGAAAAATGTATGCATGTATGATTTACCTGTTTCCCATCTTGTTTGTTACCTACACGCCTACCTACCTGATATCCGTAATTCATTATGTACGGTAGTAATTTTCCGATACCCATCGAGTAAGTGAATCGAACTTGTAGCCCTCTCCAAAATATGAATAATTTTATGCTCTCTTTGATGAATACACTTAAGTATCTCCTCAGTATCGTGTATAGTCTGCATTTCTTTGTTAGGTTTTCAAATTTGCGAAAAACTATCGACAAATAAATTTCCCATTCATTCAGCTGAAGCTCCTTTTCGTGATGTTAAACTTGTTCCAATCTGATGCAACTATATTCAACATAGTTATGTTTCTGAATATGGTTTATTATTAAATATATTTTTTTATTATAATACAAATGTAACGCGCTACCCTTGCTGTCACTCAGTGTATCTCACTGGTGTGTGAATTCTCTCCGGAGGCTTATGAGAAAAGGGTAGACACATCACATTCAGAGTTAGGTACTCTTTAAACCATGGATTGGGTTCGCGTGAGACAGTAATAAACTAGACATACAATAGGAACAGTTTTATTTACCAATGTACAAATTTTGTATATAAGTATATTACGATACATGTATGTACTGTACGATATCTGTTAGCATACATAATAAAATGATCAGCTCAGAATTCATTGTGCCAAATCTGGCACAGTATGGAATGGACTTGGTTCATCTATGCTATTATGGGTATTACTCTGGATCCGGTGCAGCATTAGTATTACTCCGGGTCTGGTACAGGTATTAGTTTGTGCCAAATCCGGCACTACATGACTGGTTAAGTTTGTGCCAAATCCGGCACCACAGAGCTTGCATGGTACTTATTACCAGGTGTCAAAAATATATGTTTCAGTGCTCCGAAAATGGTGCAAATAACAGCACTAAACTGGGTGCAGGTTGCATAATTTAGGCTTACTCCGAAAACGCTGCAACTCGCGAATGCTTGCCCCACATGGGTTTCCCCGTATTCGGTGCAACGAGTCTACGGAATGGGCTGCACCAGATCTGGCACACAACTCCGAAAACGGAGACCTCCAAAAATAACCTATGTGGTGAAACGTCTACATAAATTGCCAAAATATTTGGAGAAGATGTCTAAATTCAACTTCAAGCTTCTATTTAATGATCGGCTTGTTGGACTATTATCAAGCGCTATCGTTAGAAAGAGTCGTCTCATAATTTCACGACTTGGAGCAACGTGCGCGATGACGCAATGGAGAAATCCCGATCTGTTTACATACTAATAAGATCACATGATGGTGTATCCACAGACAGGAATAACAACTGCATCATGGTTCCTATTCTTAGAGGTAACTCGCCTCTAATCTGCCGTTGTGCCATTTCTGGAGTTACGATATATTTAGTTTGCGGGCCGAAATTGTCTCCGTACATTCACATCCGAAACGAACGAGAAAAGTGCAGGAGAACCCCTAACCTAGAAAATGTCCGCTATTTATAGCATTCCGAGCTGATCGACCAAACAATCAAATAAGTCAGCGTAAACACCCCCCAAGAGATGCACGCGACTGGCTGACGACTCCCTCTTTCACCAGCAAGCATGACCGAAAGACGAAGTTTCCAACCATCGCGGAGACGAATCGAAGCTCTAAATATGTGCACTTATACGTTATAAAGAACTGGCGGTTATTACAACAACGACATCCTCAAGTTTTTGACAGGTACACGAAATATATGACCTAAAACGTCTCCAATATCGCGTAAAGACACAATAGGTTTGCATGAATAAATACTCCAAATAGATATATAAAGGCCTGGGCCGCTACATTGCCCCCACCTCTATAAGATTTGGTCCCCAAATCTTCTCATCATGCAAACAAGTTGTACTAGAGGCAAACGTCCCTAAACCGGAGTCTGGAAATGAAAAACTCTGAGAGTTGTAGTTAGAATAATATTATATAACACCCTTTAATTATTTACATGTAATTATGTCCCAGCCGGGTTAGCATATTTTTGAGGCAATAAGAAAACGGGAACCAGAAACCAGATAATCGGGAACAATATTTTAGATAGTAGGTATACAATTCAAGCAGATTCATTATACATGTAGCAAATTGTGGTTCACATACATTTACGTTTATCATTATCACATAGGAGTTATCTCCCTTAGACCACAAAGATTCAAACAGATAAAACAACTTAAACTTTAAATCGGTCGAATATTAATACTGTAAACGTCAACATATATATATATCCCGTCGCTAAAGGACTCAGTGTACATGTAACGAATACTCTCCTAATTCAAATTCCAAACTGTTTACAGGAGAGTTTCTCAATCAATCTCCAACAAGTTTCAAATGATCAGGACAGATATATATAATTTTGGTTGATGGCCGGAACAGTACATGTGATAAACAATTGATGACAATTATTAATATACCTATGGGATCAGCACAGCTATCCCGAATTACCCATAGTAAGAATAAATCCTCCAGCCCCCAATTTTAACAACAAAACAAAACAAAACAACGGTCACCTCTTTCCCCCCCCCCCCCAAGTTTGGAATTTACGACTCGTTAAGAAAGGTCAACTTACGATTTACAACGTCCACCAAACCATCGAGCTTATAGAACTGCGCCTCGCGACGCAGCTCTACAAGATATCTCCGCTCGGAAGGTAAGGTGGACGCTTCCGTAATGCCCCCATTCCACAAATAATTCAGGCAGTGCCTAAAATGGAGTGTCTCTCGGTCAAAAAAATAGACTCCCCCCCGTGACTCTTCTAGTGGTGGATACTTGTACTTATGACTGGCTATCATACCAAAGACTGACGTAGGCTCCAACCGCAAACTGCTCATCGAAGTTTCAAACCGAGTCCCACCCACATTCAAAATAACCCGCCCCCGTTGTTGTTCCTGGAGACCCTGCAAAATGGTATCAACATAACCAGAGTCCTGCTCCATGGCTCTAATGGTTCTCCTCCATCCTCGCTTCTCCTCCAGATCCATTGGCGTAACGAAATTTGTATTCGGAAGTCCAGCATCTCCTGCAGGTCTAGCCTGAACTGAAACTTCCGAGGCAGAGATATCCCCGACAACACTCTTGCAGTCCAGCTGTAAGACGTTCGAGAAGGAGTGGTGAGAGTCGAGGGTTCTTCTTATGGTACATATTATTGGAGGACGTTCCTGCGCCTCCAAACGGTCTCCTGTCCGGCAGGAGTGGCCTCCTGCTGGTCTACAGGGGCACGAATGGGACTGCATATACTAGACTCTGTCAAATCTACCACTACCTGTCCAGCAGGGGGTAGCTTCGGAATACAGAAAGATGATCGCAAAGGTCCAGCCTTTGGAGAGTCAGAAGAATGGGAAGGTCCGGTCTTTTGAAGTTAAGAGTGGGAAGGTCCAGCCTTTGGAATTTTAGGGGGAGTAGGTCCAGCCTGTCGAAGTTTAGAATGAGAAGGTCCAGCCTTTGGAAGTTCAGAGTGAGAAGGTCCAGCCTTTGAAAGTTTAGAGGGAGTAGCCGGGTCCACAGGTCTACTCCCTGACATGCTAGTATTCTGGACCTGGCGCTTCAAACCGGGCCTCTGGGTCCTGCCCTTCAGCCCTGGACTGGGTTGATATGTAAGAGGGACTCGTGGCCTCATCGTCATCTCGAAAATTATCGCCTTGAATTCTGCATACTTCTCAAAAGTTCGGAAAATCTGACAGAAAATCGTCGTCAAAGCGGCCATCCTGGATTTTTTTTACATTTTCCGGTAGAGCGTGACCCAAGGGTATGGTGTGGTAAGTTTAAGCATCCTAGCTCAAGGGGTAAGAAAAATAATTAGGGGGGGGGGGCATCCAGGCCAGGACAGGTCTCAAAAAGCCCAGGTCGGATAGGGTTAATATGATTTGCTTTTCTTTGGGTACAGGGGTATCTACATGCGCTGAACAGCACCTCATTCAGAGTCATGATCACATTCTGTCCTCTCCTGTAAGTGATCCCCGACCATTTTGCATTCCCTCAAAAGTTTAGATGAGTCGAAAATGGAAGAAGTCGAATAGAGAAAACTGAAAATATTTGATAAACATAGATTGGTATAATCTTGGTCTCTACATCTGCCCACGATGTTTTACCAGGTTGAAAGTAGTACAAAAATGAGGATTCGTGGTTTAACCATAACTGTCCTGGGGGAAGCACTTTCCGCTCCCCCCCCCCTCCTTGTTGTTTTTTTCTTCTATCTCCGGAACAAATTGAGGGTTGAAACTCCGTTACATTGTAGATTATCACATTGGAGTCATTTTGAGCCTATTTGCATGACTTCCGAGCAGAGGATCATGGGTAAATTCAAAATGGCGACCATGTTAGGTACCAGAAAAGTGATGTTTCGTCATATTTCTTCAAAATTTGTGCTTTTCTGTATGGAAAAGTGGGTGAAATCTATTTTATTTCATATCAGATTATTATTTACTAATTTATCATGCTTTTTTGCGAAGAAAAAACAAAAATAAAAAATTCGAAAATTCTGACCGAAAAATCGTCCAAAAATGCTCTTTTTGAAAATGACGTCACAGTGACGTGATCATGGCGGCCATCTTGGATTTTTGTTGGCATTTTCTTGTAGAGCTTGACCCAAATATATAGTGTGGTAAGTTTCAGCCGTCTAGCTTTAGCGCTAGCAAAAATATATATCGGGAGGCACTTTTCGTCCCCCCCCCCCCCGGCTGCGGTACACCCCAAATCGCCCAGGCCAGATAAGGTTAATCAAATTTATCGAATAGCTCAAGCCAGTTTCCCAATAAACTTACGAGTTATTCTACCTATCTTGCTTCGCCGGAATAAAGGGTCACGTCGTATCGATCGATCCGGTTTCTCGATAACCGAGAAATATCGATAATTCTATAACATTTGTGTAAATAACATGGCGCTAACCGTGCATTTATTACACGTTTTAGCACGGTTATGTGAAATCAACACCCGTCAAGTACAGGTGTTCATTTGGAGATTCCATTTCACAAGTCGGATGAGGAAGGATACGTCTGCTTTCATACAAGTAACAATCGAATAAAACAAAGACATAAAATACAAGATGAAATTTCTTTCTCGAGTTTAACTGTTGCTTCCATCCTGAAATTGATTAACAAAGCGACACAAATAGACATATACCCACGTGATTTCCACACAGCTGACGCAGCTGACAGTACCACTCCCCATTTGAAAGACCACATAAACTCGTTCACAGACATTGGCACGATGCCGACCGGGACAGGAGCATCAGTGGACCAGTTTTTTCAATAAAGGGGAGAAAGTTGTCAAAGTTTAAAATATGTTTTCAACCTTTCATTGTAATCTTTGTTAATAATCAATTTGGTAGTGCAATAGAATAGAAATAATGTTTTCATAGGCGTGCCCAATGGTTATTTTATGCACGGTTAATGTGGGAAAGTTTATCAATTTTATGGCGCGGGCTTCGCTCTTGCCCTAAAATATAAACTTTCCCACACTAACCGTGCGTAAGATAACCCATATTTCGTATGGAAGAGACCCGGTTAATCTTATCGGTTTTCATCCGGAATTGCCCTCGGTTTTCTCTCGAATGACATCTCGATTCACCTCGAAAATCCTCACTCTCTTGAAGTTAGAATCGAGATGAATACAAGCGAAGAGATGTGAATCAGTAGGAGTTGTGATGCTATCGGTTCGCGGTAGAGCTCTGTTCAGCGGCTTTGAATTACAACCCACCATGTGACATTCATGTGTAGATATAAAACTAAATTCAGTATTATTTATGATGATATTGGAACAAATGCCTTTGTGAAAGATGAAAACATATTATTTGTGCATGAACATGACAAATTAAAGGACGGCACACATCAGCTGACATTTGACACTGTAATGTGAGAACTATGAATATGATCACTACACATATTATTTGAATTAAGCTTGAGATTACAATTATGCGAATGTATTGGTTTTAAGGTAGATAGGTATGTAGTTCTTCCAATTTGAATTCTTATATTTTCATCCAAGAGCCTCCATTTTCAAACGTTTATTCAAACGTTTATTGGATATTAAAACGTTTATTTTCAAACGTTTATCAAACATTTATTGACGTTTTTCACTCATGCTCATGAATTGCTTTCTAAGCTCAAATTTCCAAGTGTACATCAACGTATAATATTCAATAGATGTACACTTATGTGGAAAGTTGTGAATAACCTGGCTCCCTCCACATTTAACAGAACGTTTCCTATGTTAACAAATATGACCCGGCATTTTACAAGAGCCAGTGCCAAACTGAATATATATGTCGACAAATGTCACAAGAATTCTTTTAAATTTCATGCAACCAGAGCATGGAATGAGCTGCCTGGTGATATCCAGTTCTCAAAAACATATTCTACTTTTAAATTCAAATGTCGTAAATTTGTAATGGCTCAAGTACCAAAGTTCGTTTAAACATATATGATTGTCTGTGATAAAACCACTGTATAATGTAAGTGATATAACTGTGATATGCTCATTTATATTGTGTGATTGTTTCTTCATGTATATATTTTTTGTTTGCTATATTTTTAATGTTATTGGCTCCATTGTAAAACAGTTGATATAACTGACATGGAAACCTAATAAAACTGAAACTGAAACGTTTGACCTAGATTTTTTTCTGTGGAATTTTATGTATTATTACAATTGAACAAAATTGGACAAAATGCGATGGTTACACTCTAGTATCCCAGCAACCAGAACAGCATTTAGAAAAAAAAGAAGCAGCTCTTGTTTCGTTACTTAGTTCAGAATAACCCTGCCAATTTGGAATTCCCATGATCAATAGTTTTACATCAAGTACCATTATTCTTTGTCCAATTGAATTTCCAGGTCGATATCCAGAGTACATATCCCAGTCACGATTTGTGTCTTTTCATTTAAACATCATAGAGATGTTAAACACATGATATTCAAACTATCCCTAGCCCCGGGTTAAGCGGCATGGGACAAGTTACGAAACCTAGCGCTTCCGATCGATAAGTTGACACTAAGGTGCTGCTTGTAAAAGTAGGGTGTGAACTAAATTATATATTTTGTCCGCGCGGTTTTCCGCGCAGGGCATGTGTCGTATCAATGAGATAATCTGACAAATAACATGGAATTTGATTGGATTTAGAGCCCAGTCAAATATGTTCGCATAGCATGCAATCTCACAAAAAATTAACGCGGTGAACATTCAATTTAATTGCTGATTACAATCATCCTCATAAGTGGGCTCTTTACTATGTCGATTTCCGGTAAAGAGATTAATGGCCCTATTGCTACGTATACATCAAACAAGCCACATATCACTACCGTGTAAGTATTGAGAAATCGGTCCAAAACACACGATTCAAACAGCAACCAGAATAACTTTTAGAGATAAGAAGCAGCTCTTGTTTCATGATCTAGTTCAGAACAACCCTGAAACTTTGGCAACCCCATTATGAATAGCTTTACAGAAACAAAAGGTTTTACGTATAAAACTGGAGAAATGAAGTAAAGGAATTAACGCGATACACAGATAAAAGGCTATTAACTCATAGTGATGATCCCCATAGTGATTTTGCGAGACAAATATGGATTGTCAGCTTATGAGGATCTTCACTCAATGTGGCAAACACGTTGGCCTAATAATAGGATTTTAAAGGCTAAAATTTCACCTAAGCACACATGTAATCCACAAAATCATCTCACCTTGGATAAAGAATCGATATAGTGCTAAGCTTTTATTTCGTAAATTTTTACCTCAGATGTGTTACAAGCCCTTCTATGACTTTGAATTTACGAGTATTCAATTGCATAGGTATTTTACTTATAATTTACGCTGATGCTGCCCTGAGCCCAATCTCAATTGATTTTGGTAATGTTGGGATAATTTTATGTTATGGAATGATTTAAGTATATGTCTGTGGCAGCGACATTATTCTCTATGAGTACATATGTTTTGTTGAATGAGAACGAAAACAAATCGCTAACGTGTGTTGGTCACACCCCTCGAGAATTTATTAGTCGCATATATTCTATGACGACGCAATTTTATCTGTGCGTACGGGAAGAAACAAATATGACCAATTTGGTAATGATAGTATTATAACGAATTACTTGATCCAGGACTTCAATTCAATAGAATAATTAACGCATATTTCTATATTGATATTCAATGCGGGTCCAGTTGATTAGTTTCATGGCGGATATCAGTGATGTTTACAGTTAATAAGAGAAGCAATAATAGAGTATTCAGTTATATATTTACTGATGATAAATGAAGCGATCAGTTCAATTGAGATTATCAAAACACGATGACAGGAGCATCCAGATTGAAGATCGATTCTAAGTAATTCTAAGTCTGCATTATGTTACATTACAGATTGAATGTTTTAATAGTTAGAAATATCTCGTTTCTACAATTGTCAATCGAGCCAATTTGTCCATAGTTCCTAGATATCTGGTCCATTATGGCGATTGTTTTACGAATGTTTATGCTATCTGCTGTCAAAACAAATTAAACAAATGGCATTTATTCAAGTACAATCCTGAAGTTGAAGTTCAAGAAAATTTTATTTATAAACGATTGACTGTTGAACATAGAAACGTCAGCTCTGGTGAGCTATTGGTCTTCTTAATTACAACACATATAAGGGAAGTGGGAAGAGGTGCCGACACACTGACAGAGTCACATGACTTCACAGTATAGTCTTCTGGTTAACCTATTTTAAAGCACATACCAAGAATCTAACGATTCGTGATATGTGTTGTATCTCAGGTACGCTTTTATTTACCTGTTCATGTGGCAACTTGGATGACATGACCACACGGCCCCCTACATATAGCACCGGCATAAGCGGTATTAGATACAAATCTAGAAAGCTATGATGGAAATGCTTTGACAACTCGTATATTGGTAACTGGTGAGCTGCGTCGCTGTGACAACTCGTACACTGAGGATTGGTGAGCTGTATCGTCGTCAGATGAAAATGACTGCATTTAACACAAAACACTAGTCTGTAAGGCCCGATGTCGACCCAGCATCAACTTCCCACAATGCCAACATATATCAAAGACCAAAATGTATGTGCAGGGAGCGGGCCTGGGGGGACGAAAAGTCCACCAGCAGAATATCGCCATATACAGGTAAAAATTACAACACATATAAGGGAAGTGGGAAGAGGTGCCGATATACTGAGAGAGCCACATGACTTCATAGTATAGTCTTCTGGTTACCCTATTCTAAATCACATACCAAGAGTCTAACGATTCGTGATATGTATTGTATCTTAGGTACGCTTTTATTTTACCTGTTCATGTGGCAACTTGAATGACATGACCACACGGCCCCTAGCACCGGCATCTTAAAACCATCCTGTTAAATCCTCAATACATAGATATTAAGATAAGTAGAAACATAACCATAGGCTCATATTTTTATTGTAAACGTTTCAACCACATTATACGCCTAGGTCTGACGCATTTTTGATAGTGCAAATTTCGCACTTCAGTATGACGTTATCTGCCTTGACAAATGATTATATATCCGTTACTAAAACACTGGGAAAGTCAGCTTGTTTGTCATAGAACGTGTTTCACCTTGAGTTAATTTCAATAATAAGGGAGAATGTAAGTTTGCACTGGCAAATGTTATTTATGGCAACATTACACAATCTACACGCTCGTTATCTCAGTTCAAAGATTAATATGTGGATCGGGAGTACACGCTGTTATCATTGAAATGTTAATACTTTTTGGGTCGTCATATATTTCAGGCCATGCCTAAAATTTGGTACACGAGAACGTCTATCCTTTGTTTTATTCTAACTAAAGACAATTTTCTAAATTTCGTTCAACCCTGACTGGGCGATTTTGGCTGTAGCACTGATTCCATCCTCCCTCCTAAATATTTCGTTATTTCTTCGCCTAGCGAGCTAACCCTTACCACGCTATACTCTTGGGTTATGACCTAATAGAAAATATGAATATAATCGAGATGGTCGCTCTGGTGACGTCACAGTGATGCCATTTTCCCAGAAGGCATCTTTCGGTTGATTGATGCAATTTTCTAAGCAAAAACTGCATGATAAATTAGTGAATGATCATCAATAATTTACAAAATAGTTTTACCCACTTTTTTTCCACAGAAAAGCATTTTGAAGAGAGAAAGCCGGAAACGTAACTTTTCTGGTACCCTCACATGGAGGGGGTTGCTGTGCGAATAGGTTCAAAATGACCCAAATGTGATAAGCTACAAAGTCAGCTCTCTGTTTTTGTCTGTTTCGGAGAACAAGAAAAAAAAGTTGGTTAGGTGAGGGACTGAATCTCTCCCCCTCATGATCACCGACCATATACTGTTAAATACATGTAGTAGCAAGGGATAGCACCACCCTGTGCATTTGACCGATTTTCCGAGAGTTACAAGATAGAGAATTTTGTTTATGTATAAATGTATGGTGGCTGATATATGCCATGTCGTATCATCGTACTATCGCCCTATTTTTACTGGCGCGATGGTACGATAGTACGATGGTACGACGCGATGGCACGATGCGATGGTACGATGACACGATGCGATGGTACGATGGCACGATGCGATGGTACGAAGGTACGATGCGATGATACGATGTCACGATGCGATGATACGATGGTACGATGCGATGGTACGATGGTACGATGGAAATTCCTTCATCGTACCATCGTATCGTACCATCGTACCATCGTATCATCGTACCATCGTACCATCGTATCATCGTGCCATCGTACCATCGCGCTTCGGAAGAGTTGCTCAAGTCGCTTTATCAAACGAGAGTCATGCGCAAATAAATTATATTGATTGATTTTTAATTGTTTTCATCGTACCATCGTATCATCGTATCATCGTACCATCGTACCATCGTATCATCGTACCATCGTATCATCGTACCATCGTGCCATCGTACTATCGTATCATCGTACCATCGTGCCATCGTACCATCGTATCATCGTGCCATCGTACCATCGTATCATCGTACCATCGTACCATCGTGCCATCGTACCATCGTATCATCGTGCTGCCAATTGGTCGCAATAAAGACAACTCTGTCAGCTCTGTTGGCCTAATTCCTGGTTATCTCCCCTTATTCGAACATTTCCAAATAGGTACGAATTTCCTACCAATTACTTCAATGTTAAAATCTCCGTCCACTGACGTCACGTCCGGTCAAAGGTCACGGCCCTTGATTAATAGGCCTTCAGATATTGTGAATGCATACCGTGCAGAGGCAGAAGCGTTCATTTGATGGAGATGAATTTGGGGTCAGACCAAAATTTTATATAGTTTCCCAATATGAGTAATTGCAAATCGCTTATTCAAAATGAATAAATAATGTTATCTCATACATATGATGTAGTACTATCACACTGTCACTCTAATGGCTGAACAAATAGACCAGTATTATGATCATGCATATATCAGTCCGCCCATCATCATCCCATCATAGTTTGCATTAAGTGGCCCGAGGAGAGAAGAACGATCGGTCAGGCGCACCAACATTATTAATTTTCATAATTAATAACTTGCACGGTATTTCACTCAAACACCCCCTCCACCAAATATCCTTTCCCCCTCCAACCTCATGCCCCCGATCCCAGCACCACAACGCTCAATTCTGGAGGCAAATTATTACATATTTCCTGAAGTTAGCGCCAATTAAGGGCAAAACAAAAACACACACAGATCAGTGCAAATTAACGTTTGGAAGATAGCATCTCGAATCACAGAAATCATAACAATTATTCTTTACTCACGAAGTTCATTTATAAATGAAGTTGCCTGTATTGATAACATATGATCACTGCAACAACACAGCTGGATGGGGAAGATGACCGACTGACAAGAGCTTTAATTTGTTGTCGGGTGACATGCAGGGCTTTACGCTTGACTACACCAGGACTGATCAAATAGTTTAATTGTTTTCATCGTACTGTCGTGTTATGTTTGAATACACAGCGTGATTTCATCGTACCATCGTGCCAACGTACCATCGTACCATCGTACCATCGTATCATCGTGCTGCCAATTGGTCGCAATAAAGACAACTCTGTCAGCTCTGTTGGTCCAATTCCTGGTTATCTCCCCTGATTGGAACATTTCGCAACAGGTACGAATTTCCTACCAGTTGCTTCAATGTTAAAATCTTCGTCCACTGACGTCACGTTCGGGTCAAAGGTCACGGCCCTTGATTAATAGGCCTTCAGATATTGTGAATGCATACCGTGCAGAGGCAGAAGCGTTCATTTGATGGAGATGAATTTGGGTCAGACCAAAATTTTATATAGTTTCCCAATATGAGTGATTGCAAATCGCTTATTCAAAATGAATAAGTAATGTTATCTCATACATATGATGTAGTACTATCACACTGTCACTCTAATGGCTGAACAAATAGACCAGTATTATGATCATGCATATATCAGTCCGCCCATCATCATCCCATCATAGTTTGCATTAAGCGGCCCGAGGAGAGAAGAACGATCGATCAGGCGCACCAACACTATTAATTTTCATAGTTAATAACTTACACGGTATTTCACTCAAACACCCCCTACACCAAATATCCCCTCCCCCTCCAACCTCATGCCCCCGATCCCAGCACCACAACGCTCAATTCTGGATGCAAATTATTACATATTTCCTGAAATTAGCGCCAATTAAGGGCAAAACAAAAAACACACACAGATCAGTGCAAATTAACGTTTGGAAGATAGCATCTCGAATCACAGAAATCATAACAATTATTCTTTACTCACGAAGTTCATTTATAAATGAAGTTGCCTGTATTGATAACATATGATCACTGCAACAACACAGCTGGATACGAGAAGATGATCGACTGACAAGAGCTTTAATTTGTTGTCGGGTGACATGCAGGGCTTTACGCTTGACTACACCAGGACTGATCAAATAGTTTAATTGTTTTCATCGTACTGTCGTGTTATGTTTGAATACACAGCGTGATTTCATCGTACCATCGTGCCATCGTATCATCGTACCATCGTATCATCGTACCATCGTATCATCGTATCATCGTACCATCGTATCATCGTATCATCGTACCATCGTACCATCGTATCATCGTACCATCGTGCCATCGTACTATCGTATCATCGTACCATCGTGCCATCGTACCATCGTATCATCGTGCCATCGTACCATCGTATCATCGTACCATCGTGCCATCGTACCATCGTATCATCGTGCTGCCAATTGGTCGCAATAAAGACAACTCTGTCAGCTCTGTTGGCCTAATTCCTGGTTATCTCCCCTTATTCGAACATTTCGAAATAGGTACGAATTTCCTACCAATTACTTCAATGTTAAAATCTCCGTCCACTGACGTCACGTCCGGTCAAAGGTCACGGCCCTTGATTAATAGGCCTTCAGATATTGTGAATGCATACCGTGCAGAGGCAGAAGCGTTCATTTGATGGAGATGAATTTGGGGTCAGACCAAAATTTTATATAGTTTCCCAATATGAGTAATTGCAAATCGCTTATTCAAAATGAATAAATAATGTTATCTCATACATATGATGTAGTACTATCACACTGTCACTCTAATGGCTGAACAAATAGACCAGTATTATGATCATGCATATATCAGTCCGCCCATCATCATCCCATCATAGTTTGCATTAAGTGGCCCGAGGAGAGAAGAACGATCGATCAGGCGCACCAACATTATTAATTTTCATAATTAATAACTTGCACGGTATTTCACTAAAACACCCCCTCCACCAAATATCCTTTCCCCCTCCAACCTCATGCCCCCGATCCCAGCACCACAACGCTCAATTCTGGATGCAAATTATTACATATTTCCTGAAATTAGCGCCAATTAATGGCAAAACAAAAACACACACAGATTAGTGCAAATTAACGTTTGGAAGATAGCATCTCGAATCACAGAAATCATAACAATTATTCTTTACTCACGAAGTTCATTTATAAATGAAGTTGCCTGTATTGATAACATATGATCACTGCAACAACACAGCTGGATGGGGAAGATGACCGACTGACAAGAGCTTTAATTTGTTGTCGGGTGACATGCAGGGCTTTACGCTTGACTACACCAGGACTGATCAAATAGTTTAATTGTTTTCATCGTACTGTCGTGTTATGTTTGAATACACAGCGTGATTTCATCGTACCATCGTGCCATCGTACCATCGTACCATCGTATCATCGTACCATCGTGCCATCGTATCATCGTACCATCGTACCATCGTATCATCGTACCATCGTGTCATCGTACCATCGTGCCATCGTACCATCGTATCATCGTACCATCGTGCCATCGTACCATCGTGCCATCGTATCATCGTATCATCGTACCATCGTACCATCGTACTATCCTCCTATATTTATTTATATACATAGCATCCGACTGGATGGGTGAGTGGTGAAAGTTAAGCTATGACGCGCATGCATAGATAGAGAATAGTGGGAAAAGAGCATAGTATGCACGTTTTGGGGTAGAGATGGACCAATATTGGTCCGATTTAGCCGCGTGAGTTGTCATAGTGAAGCACTCGAAGTGGAGCATCCGACTGGATGGGTGATTGGTGAAAGTACATACGCCGTGAAAAAAGTTCATTGGAATGGACGTTTTGAAGTCGAGATGGACCAATGTTGGTCCGAATGAGTCGTGTAACGTGTCAGTGTGTAGCACTCATGGGGGAAGGGGGGGGGGGGCATCCGACGGAATGAGTGTGTTGTGAAAGTAGGGCTATGACCAGCATGCGCAGGCAGGGAATTCTTGGGAAAGGGCATTGGAATTGACGGCAATATTGGTCCGAATGGGACGTGTGAGGTATACTAATCAAGCAGTCGTGGACTAGAGTCAGACTGGGGTGATATGCGCCTGTGCACTCGGAAAGTAGTAGAGAAAGGGAACGTTCGGAAGTGCAAAGGAGCGCGTTTGGGGAGAGGTGGCCATGTTAGCTCTGGCTACCTGGTAGAGTTACCTCAGAGAATGTGTACAGGTGTGTGTGGTGTGTGGTAGTGGTGGAGGAGGAGGAAGAGGAATGGGGTTGAGTGAGTGAGTGAGTTTAAGTGAGTAGGAGGAGGTATGGGTTGAGTGAGTGAGTGAGTGAGTGAGTATGAGTGAGGAGGAGGAGGAATGGGGTTGAGTGAGTGAATGAGTGAGTGTGAGTGAGAAGGAAGGGGAGAAGTGAAGGAGGAGAAGGAATGGGTTTGAGTGAGTGAGTGATTGAGTGTGAGTGAGTAGGGGAAGTGAAGGAGGAGAAGGAATGGGGTTGAGTGAGTGAATGAGTGAGTGAGTGAGTGAGTGTGTGAGTGAGTGAGTGAGTGAGTGGTCATATAAAGTCGTTTGTAAAACATTAGCCTCAAGCTGTATCTAAACATGAGTGGCGTCCTATTGAAGCTCTTAGCCGGTAGAGACAGACTGGAAGCGATATATGCATGCGAACTGAGGAGTAGTAGAGAAAGGGGAGTTTCAGTGGTGCTGACTATGCCCCAAACACGTCAAGGTTATATGCATAGCAATACCTGCTGCGAGAGAAGGAGAATCCCAGTCAACGCCTTAACGCATATCTTAAGTTGACCCTCCACAGTTTCGTAGCAATGGTCCCGGTCTAATTTCATAATACGATGGACTGTCCGTGTTCTGCTGCATCATAATTCTTCTTGCCTTCTTCATAGCTCATACCCATAATTCCATCCTGTTCAGCATTATCAACGCTGCAAACGAGGATATACAGATCGATGGCTGGCTTCGTCTACACGATGAGTAGATTTTGTCCTGCCTCAGCTATGCCCCTTGGGTGTGCCTAAAAATCAGAACTCATTTACGGAGAAAAAATCGGACAAAAAACGAGCAGGTTGACCCCCACTTATTTCGCCTTTTTAAGTTGATATCGGAACTGGGAATATGAGAATTTTTTTTTAATTGAAATCGCTCTTACAGATTTTTCTGAAAATTGAGCCGAATTTGACCATTTTTCGATATTTTAAGGGGTTTTCTAGGAAAAATGAAGCAAGCTTGGAGGGGGACGGTCGAGATTCATTTTTCTAAAACATATCAGTGCTGTATCTTGAAATAATAGTTTAATCATGCTCTTTCAGAAAATATATAGATATGAGTGGCGTAGGTTGAAGATTTCACGACAATTGGCGGCCGAAAATCGAACCCATTGTCTATTCCTTGCCGAATGGAAAAATCTCTCGAGTACACCCTTAAAGGCATACATGTAATAGTGCAGTCCATGCATTATCAAAACGCAGACTCCATTACGGAGCGGAGCTGTGTCATACCGCCAGATTGCTTAATTTTGACTACCTAGTTGCATCTGAAGCGTTATTTTCGGAGTGAGGTGGAAAGAAGATTAGGAGTTCGATTGAAGAATCCCTGGAGTGCCTTAACGCCTATCTCAAGGCCTTAGCGCTTTATCTTAACGCATTACCGCCCCAGCGGACAGATTAAAAAAAGAAATATCAACTCGTTCACAAGTTTTCATACAGTTTATTCTCCACAATGTTACACCACATTCAAGCTAGGACAGCCGCGTTGGATATGTTTACAATTCAAGTATGCTCTTGTCCAATCAGAAGCCGCCATTTGGCGCTGCATCTGTCATATCCGTTCTTGCCCGTTAGATGTATTCTCGGCTGCTCTTGTCCAATCAGAAGCCGGCATTTCAGAAAGTTCAATCTTCGGCCATGTTTGCTCTGATCCGTTTGCTCTAATCGTCGTCTGGCAGGCCAGGATACTGTAACGGCAACATGTCATAGAACAGCTGTTTGCGCATTTTGATCGCATTTTGCAGGGCCTCGGTGCGTGATAGCCCCATATCTTCTTCCGAGTGACGCTTGGTCTTCATGATGGACCTGTGCGTGGGGTCGCCTTTCATTTCAAACGGTAGCAGGCTATGCTGTTCATAGATCGCCATAGTTGTTTTTCTGATGCAGGGCCGCATTTTTATGTACGCCTGTTGTGAGTTATCCTGTCCGGAAATTGAGAGACTGCACAATCTCAATAACAAAATTCCCATTACTACCACTGACCGGGTGTAAAGTCCGCTTTCCAATTTTTTCCTGTGACAATTTATACATGCGCCCACTATCCCACCCAACATCGCTCGGCAGGCCAACGATCCGCTGAGAACCGATACTAGCCCATCTAGACCTGTTTGATATGAGTCTTCCATACTTTAGGGGGTAGTCCGTGTTTCCGGACTTTATATTTCAAGACAAATCGTAGTTGTACAAGCACCTACCCATGACATGGTCGGCCTCGAGAAGCTCTTCTCATGGATACCCCGCACGACCCGTTCGGACCAATATTGGTTCATCTCGACCCCAAACGTCCATTCAAATGCCCTTTTCCCACAATGGCCACCCCAGTACACTTACCCCAAACATGCATTTTCGGAGATGTCAATGAACTGAAGGGATCATCTGAAGACCTATTAATCAAGGGTTGTGACCTTTGGCCTGTACGTGGCGTCAATGCACATGGCCGGAGATTTTAACATTTAAGTAACTGGAAGGAAATTCGTATCTATTTCGAAATGTTCGAATCAGGGGAGATAACCAGGAATTGGGGCAACAGAGCTGACAGAGTTGTCTTTTCGCCCAATCAGAGTTGTCTTCCTTGCATCCAGAGGGCAGCACGATGGTACGATGATACGATGGCACAATAGTACGATGATACGATGGCACGATGGTACGATGGTACGATGATACGATGGTACGATGGTACGATGATACGATGGTACGATGGCACGATGGCACGATGGTACGATGATACGATGGTACGATGGAACGATGGTACGATGGTACGATGATACGATGGCACGATGGTACGATGGCACGATGGTACGATGAAATCACGGAGTGTATTCAAACATAGCTCGACAGTACGATGAAAACAATTAATCTATTTGATCTGGTGTAGTCAGGCGTGAAGGTCAGAATGTCACCCGACACCAAATTAAAGCTCTGTCAGTCGGCCATCTTCCCCTATTCAGCTGTGTTGTTGCAGGGATCATATGTTAAATACATGCATGTTCATTTATGAATGAACTTCGTGTGTAAAGAATGATTTTTATCATTTCTGTGATTCGAGATCCTATCTTCCAAACGTTAATTTGCATTGATCTGTGTGTGTTTTTGTTTTGCTCTTAATTGGTGCTATTTTTAGGAAATATGTAATGATTTGCATCCAGAATTGACGGTTGTGGTGTTGGCGGAGTGAGGTTGCCTCAGGTCACTTAACTCTATCTGGCCTGGGAGATTTGGGATGTACCGCAGCCGGGGTGGCTGGTGTAGGGGGGGGAGGGGCTGGAAAGTGCCCCCTATATATTTTCGCTATAGCAAGGACTAGAGGGCTGAAACATACCACAGCATATCTTGGGCCCACGCTCTACAAGAATATGCAAAAACAAAATTCAAGATGGCCGCAATGATGTCATTTTCAAAAAGAGTTTTTTTTGGACGATTTTTCGGTCAGGATTTTCGAATTTTTTATTTTAGATATTTCCTCAAAAGCACTACATGATAAATTAGTAAATAATAATCTCATGTGTAATAAAATAGGTTTTACCCACTTTTTCATGCAGAAATGCAAAACAGTAGAAGAAAATCTAACGAAAACATCATTTTTATGGTATCCCAAATGGCCCCGATTTTGAATTTATCCATGATCCTTTGCTCGGGAGGTCATGCGAATAGGCTCAAAATGACCCTAATATAATAAACAAAAAGTCACGGAGTTTCAGCTCTCAATTTTGTGTCGTTACGGAGATAGAAATAAAAAAAATACAACGGTGGGAGGGAGAGGGGGGTGGAGGGGGTGCGGAAAGTGCCCCCGCCCCCCCACCAGGCCAGGTAGGGTTAATGTAACTATGATGGAATGATGATGGGCGGATTGATATATGCATGATCATAATACTAGCCTTTTTATTTAACCATTAGAGTGACTTTGTGATAGTACGACATCATATGTATGAGATAACATTATTTATTCATTTGAATAAGCGATTGGCAACTACCCATATTGGGAAACTATATAAAATCTTGGTGTGACCTCAAATTCATGTCCATCAAATCAACGCTTCTGCCTCTGCACGGTATGCATTCACAATATGTGAAGGCCTATTAATCAAGGGGCGTGACTTTTGACCCGGATGTGACGTCAATGGGCATGAACGGAGATTTTAACATTGAGGTAATGTGATGTGAAATGAAATAATTTAGTTTTTACCCACTTTTCCTCGGAGAAAAGCAGAAATTTTGAAGAAATATTACAAAAACATCACTTTTCTGGTACCCATGTGACCGCCATCTTGGATTTACCCATGATCCTCAGCTCGGGGGGTTATGCAAATAGGCTCAAAATCACCCCAATATGATAAACTATAAAGTCACGGAGTTTCAGCTCTCTATTTTTTGTCGTCCGGAGATAGGGCTGAAAGTTTGATATGGGGTCCATTTCGCCCCCCCCCCCCGGCCAGGCCAGATAGGGTTAAAGCTCTCTCAGTCGGTAATCTTCCCCTACTCAGCTGTGTTGTTGAAGTGATCATATGTTAAATACATGCAAGTTCATTTATGAATGAACTTCGTGTGTAAAGAAAATTTTTATCATTTCTGTGATTCGAGATCCTATCTTACAAACGTTATCCAGAATTGAGGGTTGTGGTGGTGGGGTCGACGGCGTGAGGTTGAAGGGGGTGGGGAGGTATGTGGAAGGGTGTACCTCGGAGGCCGGGATATTTGGTGGATGGGGTGTTTGAGTGAAATATCGTATAAGTGCTTAATTATGAAATTCTTCTCTCCTTAGGCCACTTAATGCAAACTATGATGGGATGATGATGGGCGGACTGATATATGTATGATCATAATACTGGTCTATTTGTTCAGCCAGTAGAGTGACAGTGTGATAGTACTACATCATATGTATGAGATAACATTATTTATTCATTTTGAATAAGCGATTCGCAATTACTCATATTGGGAAACTATATAAAATTTTGGTGTGACCCCAAATTCATCTCCATCAACGCGCCTGCCTTTGCACGGTATGCATTCACAGTATCTGAAGGCCTATTAATCAAAGACCGTCACCTTTGACCGGGATGTGACGTCAGTGGACTGGGTCGGAGATTTTAACATTGAAGTAACTGGAGGGAATTTCGTACCTGTTTAGAAATGTTCGATTCAGGGGAGATAACCAGGATATGGGCCAACAGAGACTTCAGAGTTATCTTCATTGCGTCCATATGGCAGCACGATGGTACGATGATACGATGGTACGATAGCACGATGGCACGATGATACGATGGTACGATGATACGATGGCACGATGATACGATGGTACGATGATACGATGGCACGATGAGACGATGGTACGATGGTACGATGGTACGATGGCACGATGGTACGATGATACGATGGCACGATGATACGATGGTACGATGATAAGATGGTACGATGGTACGATGATACGATGGTACGATGGCACGATGGCGCGATGATACGATGGTACGATAGTACGATGGCACGATGGTACGATGAAATCACGGAGTGTATTCAAACATAGCTCGACAGTACGATGAAAACAATTAAACTATTTGATCTGGTGTAGTCAGGCGTGAAGGCCAGAATGTCACCCGACAACAAATTGAAGCTCTTGTCAGTCGGTCGTATTCCCTTATCCAACTGTGTTTTTGCAGTGATCACATGTTATCAATACATGCAACTTCATTTATAAATTAACTTCGTGTGTAGAGAATAATTATGATTTCTGTGATTCGAGATGCTATCTTCCAAACGTTAATTTGCATTGATCTGTGTGTGTTATTGTTTTGCCCTTAATTGGCACTATTTTCAGGAAATATGTAATAATTTGCATCCAGCATTAAGGGTTGTGGTGCTGGGATCGGGGGCATGAGGTTGGATGGGGCAGGGGGAGGGGGGTTGGAAGGTGTTCCTCGGAGGAGGGGATATTTGGTGGAGAGGTGTTTGAGTGAAATACCGTGTAAGTTATTAATTATGAAAATAAATAATGTTGGTGCGCCTGATCGATCGTTCTTCTCTCCTCGGGCCACTTAATGCAAACTATGATGGGATGATGATGGGCGGACTGATATATGCATGATCATAATACTGGTCTATTTGTTCAGCCATTAGAGTGACAGTGTGATAGTACTACATCATATGTATGAGATAGCATTATTTATTCATTTTGAATAAGCGATTTGCAATTACTTATATTGGGAAACTCATTTTGGTCTGACCCCAAATTCATCTCCATCAAATGAACGCTTCTGCCTCTGCACGGTATGCATTCACAATATCTGAAGGCCTATTAATCAAGGGCCGTGACCTTTGACCGGACGTGACGTCAGTGGACGGAGATTTTAACATTGAAGTAACTGGTAGGAAATTCGTACCTATTTCGAAATGTTCTAATCAGGGGAGATAACCAGGAATTGTGCCAACAGAGCTGACAGAGTTGTCTTCATTGCGTCCAATTGGCAGCACGATGATACGATGGTACGATGATACGATGGTACGATGATACGATGGTACGATGGTGCGATGATACGATGGTACGATGGCACGATGATACGATGGTACGATGATACGTTGATACGATGGTACGATGGTACGATGATACGATGGTACGATGATACGATGGTACGATGGTACGATGATACGATGGTACGATGAAAACAATTAAAAATCAATCTATATAATTTATTTGCGCACGACTTTCGTTTGATCAAGCGACTTTCGCAACTCTTCGGAAGCGCGATGGTACGATGGTACGATGGCACGATGATACGATGGTACGATGATACGATGGTACGATGGTACGGTACGATGGTACGATGGAGGAATTTCCATCGTACCATCGTACCATCGCATCGTACCATCGTATCATCGCATCGTGCCATCGTACCATCGCATCGTACCATCGCATCGTACCATCGCATCGTGCCATCGTACCATCGCATCGTGTCATCGTGCCATCGCATCGTGCCATCGCATCGTACCATCGCGCCAGTAAAAATAGGGCGATAATACGATGATACGACATGGCAGATATCAGCCACCATATAAATGACATGTTCAGATTTGTCTCCAAACTATCCAGGACATGTTCTTCTTCTATGAATATTCAAGTTTAAATCCAAGTTTGATCGAATACTTGCACATCCATCAAGTAACAATTAACTATTGGCCCGATGTTCAATGGGAATAAGACATATGTGTCATTACCGTTTTAATAATAAGACTCGTGTTCTTTATTCAGACCTTATTAATCCTGAATCAACGTTTGTGAAGCCGAAAGTTATTTTTTACAAGTTTGTACAAAAATTACACAGGATATATGCCCACGTTTGATACTGTGACTAGTCGAAGTTAAAACATAACAAAAAAATAATCCATGCGAAAACGTATACGAAAAATCCGAGCAGTCAAATTCAAACGGCGATTGACACTCTTTCACGTTACTTTTAGCTATAAGCGTTTATGATATATAACTTGGGTAATTTATTTTGCTTCGCAAACGCCAAAGGACTTTTTCTTATGTAAATATCACTACTCCTTTTCCGAAAACTCACGTACATCTATATGGCTATGCAGCTGATTAAGGAGAGTATGGAGATAAATGCGCGTGTGTGCAATTAAAGTTCAAATTTTAAATACTTTGATTTATTAAGAATATTTAGAGGGAAAATGTAATAATAGCACCGACTTGGTTCGATCGTACCGTATATGTGTCAGGAAAACACCTCATTACATATTCATGAACCACAAAATTATATTCTCCCAGAATCTGAATCCAAGCACAAAAACGGCTGTCGACATATTTCAGTGATCCAAGCAATGTATTCCTGTTTTAGATATTGTTAACACTGCTGAGTATTCTTCTGGACCACAGTTGTCTCACAAATATTGGACGACTGATCCCGAACATGAAACAACGATGTAAAATACATAGCCAATATGTGAGTACGTGTGATTATTTCGACATTGTCATCGTACCATATCTTGATCTACTGATTCATTGATTTAGACAACAAACATGGCGCATGCGCTTTGGATTGTACTTGCTTGACACGTTTTGTCCTTACAACTATATATGGGAAAGAGTGTACAGGTAACAGTGAAACCTTGGCCGAGTAACACTTTGGAGGACTTACGTAACTCGATGATTCACACTACCTGAGAATTTCTAGGGAATTAACTAGTCAATTAGACGTAGAGAACCAACGCTCAGGACGAGGGAGGGATGACTCACTAATATATTTGAGATATATATTGAGAAGTTTGAGATATATCGAACAAAGCTACAGTTCATCGTCCGATATCTTGAACTTGAAGCTGACTGTGTGATGTGTTCAAGCAAAATGGTCAGCTTATTTATGATGATGATCGTTTTCGGTGTGACTTTCATCGTTCCTGTGATTGGTGTTCAAAGCAGTGCCGTCCCTCTATCCAATGGTACAATGAACAACAATCCATTGGCTGGGATTAACCCTGCTTTGTTTCAGGCATTACACTCATTTATATCACAGTATCCTGGAATGGAACGGAACATTGGATACTTGCTATCAGTGAGTGCAAATGCCATCGATTATTTGGAGTCGAATCTAAATGAAAATTAAACTTTAACAGATCTGGATTGTCTGATGGATTTTACAACGCGTCCCTTGCCCAATTTCTTCCGGACTTGCTGACATCTCTAATATCATCAAATAATCCTACGATTGGATCTCTGACCAAGATATTCAACTTGCAGAATTTTACAGGAGTTGGCTCGATGCTGGGTGAAATTTTGCCATTTATCGGTATTCCCGTGGTTAGAGATGGTTCTGGTGGAAGGCCTGATGCCCTGGCATCTTTTCTCGAGTCAGCAGCTCTTCGCGGCCTTCAAAGTATCAACGTTTCCGAAAGCTGTGTTAACGACACAGTCAGAGTGGTTTTGGCTGTAATGGAACAGGAGCTATGGGCTTTAAAATGTAAGCTTTAACTCACTTCTCTTTCACAATAATCAGAAATATTCACAATTGACATCCATGCAGTCCATCATCATCATCATCATCATCATTGCACATTCGTTGCCGATTACTTCTTGTTATTGACGATCGAATGAAACTCTAGAATTAGTGGTTACATCAGACATTCTGGCAGGTTGTCATCATGTGCAACATCATCGTACAGTCCTTGCCGATTACTTCTTATTATTGATGTTCGGATAAACTCACGAGTTAGTCATTAGATCAGACAATTAACAGACATCTAGAGTCCATAAAGAATTGCCAACGTCCACAAACCAACTTGTCAAATCCTTATCCATTGCAAGTACTGGTTAAAAAAAGATGTTCATGCCTGAATTTGCTTGTCAAGATAGGCTGTGAGTGTCGGGATATCAAATACATATTGTTCAAACAATCCGCATCTCCAGAGTTAGACAGACTTATTCACACGAAGCACGGCAGACCAATTATTTAACAAATAATCCATTAATCAAAGCGACATAAATTTTGACAACTACCATCATGATGAATTTCTCAGGCTTGATCAAACTATTTGCTGATAAATCCGTATATACATAGTCTAATACATCAATATAGAGATTAGCGGAAAAATTTCACATGAAAAGATAGACGAAAACCTGAAATGCAATGTCTAGTTAGACTCCAACATAAAGTGTAGATTTCAGTTTCTCCGTCATCTGTTTATTACAACACATATAAGGGAAGTGGGAAGAGGTGCCGATATAATGACAGAGCCACATGCTTTCACAGTATAGTCTTCCAAAGCACATACCAAGAATCTAACGATTCGTGGTATGTGTTGTATCTCAGGTACGCTTTTATTGTACCTGTTCATGTGGCAACTTGGATGATATGACCACACGGCCCCTAGCACCGGCATAAGGGGTATTAGATACAAATCTAGAGCTATGATGGAAATGCTCTGACAACTCCTATATTGGTAATTGGTGAGTAGCAATGAGTAGATGACAAGAATTCATATGACCCCACAGGTCAATAATCTGACTCCATATCTAAAACATCACAAAAACCAAAAAGGTTCCTTGAGCTGATTTGTATCTCATCCACGCTTTTATTGTGAATGTTGATGTGGGCATCTTAAATGATATGACCACACGGCCATGGTACCGGCTTGAGTGGTATAAGCTACAAATACCCGAATGCAATGATGTAATAGCTCTATCAAGTCACCTGTTAGAATGTGATGAACTATGTGGATGTTAGACAGATGAAACGGGTCAAACGAGAAAAATATTAGTAGAATGCAAGTTCTTATTCCGAATACCAGGTTACACGCCGACCAAGCTCTTCATCGTCCACCATATTGCTACGATTGGGAATAATTCAGATGCATGGTTTCATTAAAAATATCTATGTGAAATTTGGCAACACAATATATCAGCAGCATATAGGTATTCCAATGGGTACTAATTGTGCACCCCTGTTGGCCGACCTGTATCTGTTCTCTTATGAATATGACTATATGCAGGCGCTTTCAAAACCGATCCATTCAAAGCCCGTTCCTTCTCATTCACCAAACGCTATATAGACGATCTTCTCGCTGTGGATAATCGCTATATAAATGACGCAGTGAAGGATATATATCCACCTTCACTGGATTTGAAGGAAACTACAGATAGCCCTACAGGCACATCTTATTTAGATCTCTATCTCTATAAAAATGAAGCGGGCATTCTCTCTCGTCGACTTTATGACAAAAGAGATGATTACAATTTCGACATCGTAAACTATCCCTTTCTGGATAGTAATATTCCAGTGGGACCTGCATATGGCGTATACATATCTCGCTTAGTAGCATTTGCTAGATCCTGTGTTAAATGTGATGATTTTAATCAGCGTCACAAAACATTGTTGCAGAAACTTATAAAACAGGGCTATTCCACCAAGCGCCTCCACTCAAAGTTTCTCAAATTTGGCGATACATATCGCATGCTGATAGCAAAATACGAACGTAGCGTGCAAGATCTATGGCGCTACGTTTCGTAACTTGTGTCTAATTCCGCTTAACCCGGGGCTAGGGGCCGTATGAACCCATGCACTTCAAGATCCTCATGGTACTCATATGAAAAGTCACAATCAAAGCGTGACTGAGATACATCTTTTTTTTTAGATCACGACTCTATAACGAATATTATGGATTAAGAATACTGATCAGCGATACGGATTTGATATTTCTGGAACATCATGATGTCTTGCCGGCATCATTGAAAACTGTTGACCGCTTCTCTCTTGCAGGAAACAAGCCTATGTTTATGTATACTATGATTGTCTTTTTGAATTTGGTGCTAATACTGTTATATGGAAAATGGAATATGTCTTTGGATTATGGACGCGGATATTCTCTAATGGACGACGGCTGGATTATGAATGACGGACTAGACGCTTGTAATTTTACTCTTTTCATTCACAGGTTCCTTCGCTGTCCGAGCTATACCACAAATCGCCTCTACTCAATGTTCCTCAAATTCTGAAATAAATATCGTACACTGACGGCAGAATACTATCGCA
Organism: Hanleya hanleyi; assembly: GCA_036873755.1. Classification (NCBI taxonomy): domain Eukaryota; kingdom Metazoa; phylum Mollusca; class Polyplacophora; order Lepidopleurida; family Hanleyidae; genus Hanleya; species Hanleya hanleyi. The sequence goes on along the minus strand of JAVTVY010016995.1, from coordinate 6,773 downwards.
GCGTGCAACATCTCTGGCGCTACGTTTCGTAACCTGTGTTTAATTCCGCTTAACCCGAGGCTATGACAGTTTGAATACCACATGTTTTACATCTCCGTGGTGTTCAAATGAACACGCACAAGTAAGCGTAACATACTTTGAAAAAGACTTGGGATTTATTTGGATAGAGAATAATGGTCAGTGGTTAGTATTTTATTTCAGCATCATGTACTTCATCATGTCTTGCTGACACCATTGGAAAAGGTTATTAATGTACGTGTACTTGAGATAATTTATGATCATTGACGACGAGTTTATTTACATGACAAATGCTATCAGACAGCATTGATCCTGTATATCAATCAATCGTTAAAACTCCGGTGAACTCAACGATCATCGGGATGCGTTGTGCCCTCTGGACCATATAAAATCTGCTGCAGATGTATTCGCCAGTTAATACAATCATAAATTACAATCTCAATGATTGAATTAATATCCTACTAACGCCCCCCAACGGTATATCTCGCTACAGAATTTTACCGATTTACATTAATGCGAATTTGCGCCAATCATGATAAGGCTTCCGTCTCGATTGAATTAGACGTTGAAGACAGGACACTTTACTCTGACTTAGTCGAATACGCGCCATGAAGGTAGAATATCCTTTGACGCCACCGCCGTTTAGACAGTGCGGAACCCGCGTCTTTCTGAACACAGGGTATATTTGGGGTCTCGTCTTGATAAAAATCCATTGGGGATATGGACAAAAGTATCCCCCCCTTCCCCTTCCCCTAAAACAAGTGGAGTAGTCCAAGTGCACAAACGCATTCATCCACGGGATATAAAGCTATTACATTTCCTGAGATGGGGTCATTGAACGCCAAATTCAAGGGAAAGCAATAAAATTCTAAAGCTACATATACTATTGGGTAACCTAAACATTTTCGGCTGAAAAGGACAGGCTATTCGGGGTTACCGCTCCACGCCGAAATCAGTCTTCTTTCTATTGCATCCTTCGGCAGTGATATTCGAGCTGCACACGATATAAAACTGCAGCGAATGGTAATAAAATATACCTTGTTTTGCTCCATATTAGCACTTTTATCCTTCTTCCAACTTTCAATGCTCAATACTCCTCATTATAGAGAAATCATCGTTTATTACAACGAATATTATGGATTAAGAATACTGATCAGCGATACGGATTTGATATTTTTGGAACATCATGATGTCTTGCCGGCATCATTGAAAACTGTTGACCGCTTCTCTCTTGCAGGAAACAAGCCTAGGTTTATATATACTATGATTGTCTTTTTGAATTTGGTGCTAATACTGTTATATGGAATATGGAATAGGTCTTTGGATTATGGACGCGGATATTCTCTAATGGACGATGGCTGAATTATGAATGACGGACCTGACGCTTGTGATTCACAACCCCAATGAGTTTTGGACACGATTTTCTAAAATCGCGTGGTGGATATGGGCGAACCCTATAGATAACGACTTTGCCATTTGATTGGACTAAGTCGGATATTTTGACCGCGCGGTTTTCACACAAGGCAGATGTCATATGAATGAGATAATCTAGGAACTAATATGGATTTCAATGGAATTCCTGAGTTCAGTCAAAAATGTTCGTATACCATGCAATCTCACAAAAAAGACTCGGTGAACATTCGATTTAATTGCTTATATGTTTACCAAATGTATTGCCGATTAATATTATCCACGAAAAGGAGCCCTTCACTGTTTCGATTTCCAGTAATAGAGATTAGTGGCACAACTGCATGTTATAAGATAGGAGAAAACCTTAGACAGCAAGCGTCAAATTCGACATTCAATATTCAGTCTTTGTCCATGAATGGATTTCAGCGTCAATAATCGCGAGACCTATTTCGTAGGACAGTTGCCACCAATTCCAATTGTGTATGAAATAAAAATAATAAAAACAAGATGCAACGTATACGTCGACTAGAGAGTTAGGTGCTTTTTCCTTGATATTTTCCATTCTCCCCTATCTCTTAACATGGTGCTAAATAGCACTGGTGACAATATAGTGCAGATATTTTGCTAATCTTTGGTGCCGGGGTTTAAAGGCGATATAATTCTTCTAATTATCATCTAAATTGCATAGATTCGCACTGCAGGGAAAGGTAATATATCGTCTATTTAGCGTAGATTCGCAAATCGATTTGTCATTCACTTTATTGTCATATAAGGGAGAGTCAATATATTGTCTATTTAGCGTAGATTCGCAAATGTGTTTACCTCGTGGAGATGGCAGAGAAGACAATATATTGTCTAATTAGCACTTTGATAATCTCATCTAAATTGCAAAGATTCGCACTTCTTGGAGAGTTAATATATTGTCAATTTAGCGTAGATTCGCAATTCTGTTTTACCTCGTCGAGATGGCAGAGAAGACAATATATTGTCTAATTAGCACTTTGATAATCTCATCTAAATTGCATAGATTCGCACTGCAGGGAAAGGTAATATATCGTCTATTTAGCGTAGATTCGCAAATCGATTTGTCATTCACTTTATTGTCACATAAGGGAGAGTCAATATATTGTCTATTTAGCGTAGATTCGCAAATGTGTTTACCTCGTGGAGATGGCAGAGAAGACAATATATTGTCTAATTAGCACTTTGATAATCTCATCTAAATTGCAAAGATTCGCACTTCATGGAGAGTTAATATATTCTCAATTTAGCGTAGATTCGGAATTCTGTTTTACCTCGTCGAGATGGCAGAGAAGACAATATATTGTCTAATTAGCACTTTGATAATCTCATCTAAATTGCATAGATTCGCACTGCAGGGAAAGGTAATATATCGTCTATTTAGCGTAGATTCGCAAATCGATTTGTCATTCACTTTATTGTCACATAAGGGAGAGTCAATATATTGTCTATTTAGCGTAGATTCGCAAATGTGTTTACCTCGTGGAGATGGCAGAGAAGACAATATATTGTCTAATTAGCACTTTGATAATCTCATCTAAATTGCAAAGATTCGCACTTCATGGAGAGTTAATATATTCTCAATTTAGCGTAGATTCGGAATTCTGTTTTACCTCGTCGAGATGGCAGAGAAGACAATATATTGTCTAATTAGCACTTTGATAATCTCATCTAAATTGCATAGATTCGCACTTCAGGGAGAGTTAATATATTGTCTATTTAGCGTAGATTCGCAAATGTGTTTACCTCGTCGAAATGGCAGAGAAGAGAATATATTGTCTAATTAGCACTTTGATATTCTCATCTAAATTGCATAGATTCGCACTCCATGGAGAGTTAATATATTGTCAATTTAGCGTAGATTCGCAATTCTGTTTTACCTCGTCGAGATGGCAGAGAAGACAATATATTGTCTAATTAGCACTTTGATAATCTCATCTAAATTGCATAGATTCGCACTTCATGGAAAGTTAATATATTGTATATTTAACGTAGATTCGCAAAACTGTTTTACCTCGACGAGATTGCAGAGAAGACAATATATTGTCTAATTAGCACTTTGATAATCTCATCTAAATTGCATAGATTCGCACTTCAGGGAAAGTTAATATATTGTATATTTAGCGTAGATTCGCAAATCTGTTTTACCTCGTCGAGATTGCAGAGAAGACAATATATTGTCTAATTAGCACTTTGATAATCTCATCTAAATTGCATAGATTCGCACTTCAGGGAAAGTTAATATATTGTATATTTAGCGTAGATTCGCAAATCTGTTTTACCTCGTCGAGATGGCAGAGAAGACAATATATTGTCTAATTAGCACTTTGATAATCTCATCTAAATTGCATAGATTCGCACTTCATGGAAAGTTAATATATGGTCTATTTAGCGTAGATTCGCAAATGTGTTTTAACTTCGGCGAAATTTCCCAGAAGACAATATATTGTCTAATTAGCACTTTGATAATCTCATCTAAATTGCATAGATTCGCACTGCATGGTAAGGTAATATATCGTCTATTTAGCGTAGATTCGCAAATCGATTTGTCATTCACTTTATTGTCACATCAGGGAGAGTTAATATATTGTCTATTTAGCGTAGATTCGCAAATGTGTTTACCTCGTCGAGATGGCAGAGAAGACAATATATTGTCTAATTAGCACTTTGATAATCTCATCTAAATTGCATAGATTCGCACTTCATGGAAAGTTAATATATTGTATATTTAGCGTAGATTCGCAAATCTGTTTTACCTCGTCGAGATTGCAGAGAAGACAATATATTGTCTAATTAGCACTTTGATAATCTCCTCTAAATTGCATAGATTCGCACTTCAGGGAAAGTTAATATATTGTATATTTAGCGTAGATTCGCAAATCTGTTTTACCTCGTCGAGATTGCAGAGAAGACAATATATTGTCTAATTAGCACTTTGATAATCTCATCTAAATTGCATAGATTCCCACTTCAGGGAAAGTTAATAGATTGTATATTTAGCGTAGATTCGCAAATCTGTTTTACCTCGTCGAGATTGCAGAGAAGATAATATATTGTCTAAATAGCACTTTGATAATCTCATCTAAATTGCATAGATTCGCACTTCATGGAATGTTAATATATTGTCTATTTAGTGTAGATTCGCAAATCTGTTTTACCTCGTCGAGATTGCAGAGAAGACAATATATTGTCTAATTAGCACTTTGATAATCTCATCTAAATTGCATAGATTCGCACTTCAGAGAAAGCTAATATATTGTATATTTAGCGTAGATTCGCAAATCTGCTTTACCTCGTCGAGATTGCAGAGAAGACAATATATTGTCTAAATAGCACTTTGATAATCTCATCTAAATTGCATAGATTCGCACTTCATGGAAAGTTAATATATTGTCTATTTAGCGTAGATTCGCAAATGTGGTTTAACTTCGGCGAAATTTCACAGAAGACAATATATTGTCTAATTAGCACTTTGATAATCTCATCTAAATTGCATGGATTCGCACTGCATGGTAAGGTAATATATCGTCTATTTAGCGTAGATTCGCAAATCGATTTGTCATTCACTTTATTGTCACATAAGGGAGAGTCAATATATTGTCTATTTAGCGTAGATTCGCAAATGTGTTTACCTCGCCGAGATGGCAGGGAAGACAATATATTGTCTAATTAGCACTTTGATAATCTCATCTAAATTGCAAAGATTCGCACTTCTTGGAGAGTTAATATATTGCCAATTTAGCGTAGATTCGCAATTCTGTTTTACCTCGTCGAGATGGCAGAGAAGACAATATATTGTCTAATTAGCACTTTGATAATCTCATCTAAATTGCATAGATTCGCACTGCAGGGAAAGGTAATATATCGTCTATTTAGCGTAGATTCGCAAATCGATTTGTCATTCACTTTATTGTCACATAAGGGAGAGTTAATATATTGTCTATTTAGCGTAGATTCGCAAATGTGTTTACCTCGTGGAGATGGCAGAGAAGACAATATATTGTCTAATTAGCACTTTGATAATCTCATCTAAATTGCAAAGATTTGCACTTCATGGAGAGTTAATATATTCTCAATTTAGCGTAGATTCGCAATTCTGTTTTACCTCGTCGAGATGGCAGAGAAGACAATATATTGTCTAATTAGCACTTTGATAATCTCATCTAAATTGCATAGATTCGCACTTCATGGAAAGTTAATATATAGTATATTTAACGTAGATTCGCAAAACTGTTTTACCTCGACGAGATTGCAGAGAAGACAATATATTGTCTAATTAGCACTTTGATAATCTCATCTAAATTGCATAGATTCGCACTTCAGGGAAAGTTAATATATTGTATATTTAGCGTAGATTCGCAAATCTGTTTTACCTCGACGAGATTGCAGAGAAGACAATATATTGTCTAATTAGCACTTTGATAATCTCATCTAAATTGCATAGATTCGCACTTCAGGGAAAGTTAATATATTGTATATTTAGCGTAGATTCGCAAATCTGTTTTACCTCGTCGAGATGGCAGAGAAGACAATATATTGTCTAATTAGCACTTTGATAATCTCATCGAAATTGCATAGATTCGCACTTCATGGAAAGTTAATATATGGTCTATTTAGCGTAGATTCCCAAATGTGTTTTAACTTCGGCGAAATTTCCCAGAAGACAATATATTGTCTAATTAGCACTTTGATAATCTCATCTAAATTGCATAGATTCGCACTGCACGGTAAGGTAATATATCGTCTATTTAGCGTAGATTCGCAAATCGATTTGTCATTCACTTTATTGTCACATCAGGGAGAGTTAATATATTGTCTATTTAGCGTAGTTTCTCAAATGTGTTTACCTCGTCGAGATGGCAGAGAAGGCAATATATTGTCTAATTAGCACTTTGATAATCTCATCTAAATTGCATAGATTCGCACTTCATGGAAAGTTAATATATTGTATATTTAGCGTAGATTCGCAAATCTGTTTACGTCGAGATTGCAGAGAAGACAATATAGCTGTCTAATTAGCACTTTGATAATCTCATCTCAATTGCATAGATTCGCACGTCAGGGAGAGTTAATATATTGTCTATTTAGCGTAGATTCGCAAATATGTTTAACTTGGGCGAAATTTCAGAGAAGACAATATATTGTCTAATTAGTACTTTGATAATCGCATCTAAACTGCATAGATTCGCACTTCACGGAGAGTTAATATATTGTCAATTTAGCGTAGATTCGCAAATGTGCTTACCTCGTCGAGATGGCAGAGAAGACAATATATTGTCTTATTAGCACTTTGATAATCTCATCTAAATTGCATAGATTCGCAC